>CAIGQV010019532.1:2493339-2508791 GCA_903798115.1 Danio jaintianensis
GTTTTAGAATGTTGTTTGCATGGCTTAGCATGACCCTAGCATGTTTCTGTGCATTGTTAGCATATTTTAACAGATCATTAACATACATTAGCTTAGATTATATTAAGTTGCTAGCATGTATAAATGTAGCTAGCATGCCTTCATATCAGTAGTATTTAAAGTACATCATTAGCATGATCTAGCTCATCACAAACATGTTAAGTTGCTACTATGTATTAGAATGATGCCAACATGTTTTAACTTTTTGCTAACATGTCTTAGTACATCACTAGCATGTTTCAGCACATCGTAACCACGTTCAAACATGTCACTAACATATATTACCACTTCACTAGCATGCTAACATGGTGTTCACAACATGTCCCACCACATTGCTAACACTGCTTTCAACAAATACCTAACATGTTATAGCAAATGTATAACATGCTACTATATTTTATAACATTGCTTGCATAGCTTAGCATAACCCTAGCATGTTTCAGTACATTGTTAACGTGTTTTAAAAGGTCATTAACATATTAGCATTATCTTACGTTATATTAAGGTGCTAGCATATCTTTCACATCAGTAGTATTTTTTAGTAAATCATTAGCATGATTTAGCATATCACAAACATGTTAAGTTGCTACTATGAATTAGAATGTTGCTAACATGTTATAACTTATTGCTAGCATGTTTTAGCACATCACTAGCATACGTCAGCACACCATAATCATGATTTAACACTGCCATGTTTAGCACAAAGTACGTTTTAATAAGTTGCTAGAATGTTTTTAATGTTGCTGATTTTGTTTTAGCTCGCTGCTAGCATGAAAGATGGTTTACCATGGTGTTATCATATCTTGCTAACATTAAATCACATTGCTAAAGTTATAGCATGTCTCTAACATATATTTGCCCTTTGCTAGCATGTTTTAGCAAGTTGGTATTGTTTTTAAGATTATACAATGCATTAGCATGTTCTACAACACTGCTAATATGTTTTAGCGCATGCTTGCCATGTTGGTTTTAACTTCGTGATAATGGGCTTTAGTATGTTGTTAACATGTTTTACTATGTTACTAACATGTTACCAAAATGTTTCTAGCATGTTATAACACAACACTAGCATGTTTATCATGTCTTCAACATTAGCACATCGTTGGCATTCCTCTAGCACGTAGCTACAGTAGCATGTTGTAATGTTTTAGCACATGCTTAGCTTGCTTTAGGCTTGTGTGTATTAAAATGGCAGTAAAATGTTTAGCATATTGACGTTTCAGAATGTTCAACGCATATATTATCATGTTTGTAACATTTTAACATTAACTGGATTTTTACATTTTATTTATTTGTTTTTAATTTCTCTAGTAGGTAGTTTTTCAGTAGCAGTCAACATACTCGTACAGGTCAGATATGTGTTCAGGTTAGCATTTCTTAGCACATCTTAGCACAACATTTTCAATAATAATAGTATAGTATAGTATGAATAATTCAGTAATATCCCACTGATGTTTTAGATTTTTTTCTTGCTTGTTTGTTGATTATATATATATATTTATTTTTTAATGCTCTGTGTCAAGTAATTTATGTCTTTTGTTGATCCCTTTAAATAAACCATGTATTTGCAGACATTAAACATTGAATAATGGCAAACATTAACCTCTTGATTAATACTAATATTCTAGATTTTAAAAAAATAATTAAAATGAAGAACGCTATTTTTTTTTATTTAATTACATTTTACACTCACCGGCCACTTTATTAGGTACACCTGTCCAACTACTTGTTAACGCAAATTTCTAATCAGCCAATCACATGGCAGCAACTCAATGCATTTAGGCATGTAGACATGGTCAAGCCGATCTGCTGCAGTTCAAAGCGAGCATCAGAATGGGGAAGAAAGGGGATTTAAGTGACTTTGAACGTGGCATGGTTGTTGGTGCCAGACGAACTGGTCTGAGTATTTCAGAAACTGCTGATCTATTGAAATTTTACGCACAACGATCTCTAGGGTTTACAGAGAATGGTCTGAAAAAGAGAAAATATCCAGTGAGCGGCAGTTCTGTGGGCACAAATGCCTTGTTGATGCCAGAGGTCAGAGGAGAATGGCCAGACTGGTTCCAGCTGATAGAAAAGCAACAGTAACTCAAATAACCACTCGTTACAACCGAGCTCTGCAGAAGAGCATCTCTGAACACACAACACGTCCAACCTTGAGGCGGATGGGCTACAGCAGCAGAAGACCACACCGGGTGCCACTCCTGTCAGCTAAGAACAGGAAACTGAGGCTACAATTCGCACAGGCTCCCCAAAATTGGACAATAGAAGATTGGAAAACCGTTGCCTGGTCTGATGATCTCGATTTCTGCTGCCACATTCGGATGGTAGGGTCAGAATTTGGCGTCAACAACATGAAAGCATGGATCCATCCTGCCTTGTATCAACGGTTCAGGCTGGTGGTGGTGGTATAATGGTGCGGGGGATATTTTCTTAGCACAATTTGGGCCCATTAGTACCAATTGAGCATTGTGTCAATCCCACAGCCTACCTGAGTATTGTTGCTGACCATGTCCATCCCTTTATGACCACAGTGTACCCATCTTCTGATGGCTACTTCCAGCAGGATAACGCACCATGTCATAAAGCGTGAATCATCTCAGACTGGTTTCTTGAACAAGACAATGAGTTCACTGTACTCAAATGGCCTCCACAGTCACCAGATCTCAATCCAATAGAGCACCTTTGGGATGTGGTGGAACGGGAGATTCGCATCATGGATGTGCAGCCGACAAATCTGCAGCAACTGCGTGATGCTATCATGTCAATATGGATTAAAATCTCTGAGGAATATTTCCAGAACCTTGTTGAATCTGTGCCACGAAAGATTAAGGCACTTCTGAAGGCAAAAGGGGGTCCAACCCGCTACTAGTAAGGTGTACCTAATAAAGTGGTCGATGCGTGTATTTTATTATTATAAGTTGTGTACACTTATGAACGTTATATATTAACAACATCTGTAAGAACTTTTTATTGGTCATATTATACGTATTTTTATTAATAAATACTATTATTATTTACCTTTTTTTGGTGAAAAGTAATTTCATGCTTAATTTTCCTCTTAAAAGCTCCCCTATTTACAGCTTCACCCGTACACAGAAAACAAGGCCAGGATTGTTGAATTATTAAATACTTTTTTGGCACAGTCAGCACAGGATCCAAGAATCCAAGAAGTTATTACCGTAAACTGAAACTAAAACCACACGACACACTTTCATTACTTGAAATAAGTGGGTGAATCTCATTTTTGGTGTCCTTTTAGCATGTTTTTTTGTGTTCATTGAACTCTTCATTCTCATTTAAAAGCTTTTTGACTACACTATACTGTAGATTTAAGGAAATAAATGGCTTTCCTTTTTTTTTTTAAGTTGCCAGTATGTTTTTCTGTGGTAATAGGATGTTTTATTATATTGTTAGCATGTGTTAGCATGATGCTAGCAAGATTTAGTACAACACTAGCATGTTGTAATAGGTATTTAACCTATATTAGCACTCCACTGTTTTTATAGAAAGTTGCTAGCATGCTACAACATACACTTAGCAAGTTGTTAGTATGTTTTAGCATGGTACTTTTAACATGTTGAAAGCACATTTGAACATGGCTAGTCTTTGCTAACATGTTTTAGCAAGTTGCGTGTGATTTAAGGAATATTTAATAAATGCGATTACCATTTCTTTATAAAACAATTATCATACAAGTAATATAATATTTATCTCTGAGATTCTGTGCATGGATTTTTGCCACCAGTAGTTTTATGTGATGTCATCTCTGTGTGCTAGCATGCTTTAAACATTTGAACACACCGCATAACGTTTCATTAGCATTTTTAACATATTACTAACATGTTCTAGCTCACAGCTAATGTTAAACACGTTGCTAGCATGTCTAAAGGCTAGTACTGTATATTTCAGCATGTCACAATCATGTTGGCACTGTTTAAATGTGTTGCTAGCATAATTTAACTCAATGCATAGTTTCTAAAACTAAAACTAAAACTATATATATTTAAAAATTAATACTTACTTACTCCCAGGGCTATTTATGTCGAAGTTGATATTTAGCCGCACCATGTTGGTGTTTCGTAACATCTAGTTTTTATGAGGTGGGTCGTTAGCCCAACGCTCAACCGCCAACCAGGAAGACCAGGACATCCACACATACACTACGGACAATTTAGCTTACCCAATTCACCTACATGCCTCACAGCAAGAAGGTCGCTGGTTCAAGCCTCGGCTGGGTCAGTTGGCATTTCTGTGTGGAGTTTGCATGTTCTCCCTGTGTTGGCGTGGGTTTCCTCCGGGTGCTCCAGTTTCCCCCACAGTCCAAACACATGCGCTATAGGGGAATTGGGTAAGCTAAATTGTCCGTAGTGTATGTGTGTGAATGAGTGTATGGATGTTTCCCAATGATGGGTTGCAGCTGAAAGGGCATCCGCTGCGTAAAACATATGCTGGATAAGTTGGCGGTTCATTCCACTGTGGCGACCCCAGATTAATAAAGGGACTAAGCCGAAAAGAAAATGAATGAATGAATGAATGAATTCACCTACAGCACATGTGTTTGGACTGTGGGGGAAACCGGAGCACCCGGAGAAAACCCACTCTAACATGCATAATATGCCAACTGGCGCAGACGGGACTCGAACCAGCAACCTTCTTGCTGTGAGGCGACAGCACTACCCACTGCGCCACCATGTCGCCCCATTTTTAAAAAAATTTATAAAGACTTTAATTTTAAGTCAACCAAAACCAATCTTCACTTGCACTGGTTTATTAGTAGAAATAGTAACAATACAGTTTATATAAGTCAAAATGATCCATTTTTCTTTTATTTACAAAACTCATTGAATATTATGTAAAGATCATGATCCATGAAGACGTTTATAAATTCCCTACTGTAAATATAACAAAACTTAATGTTTGATTAGTAACATGCATTGCTAAGAGCTTAATTTAGACAACTTTAAAGGTGATTTTCTCAATATTTCAAATTTTTTTAATTCTCAGATTCTCCATCTTCAAATAGTATCTCAGCCAAATATTGCGCAATCCTAACAAACCAGACGTCAATGGAAAGTTTATTTATTCAGCTCAATGTTTAGATTTCATATGATACATCTCAATTTCAAAAAAGTGACCCTTATGACTGGTTTTCTGGTCGAGGGTCTCATATAAACAAAAACACAATCTAATAAAAAAAAAATATATATATATATATATATATATATATATATATAGGCGACGCGGTGGCGCAGTGGGTAGTGCTGTCACCTCACAGCAAGAAGGTCGCTGGTTCGAGCCTCGGCTGGGTCAGTTGGCATTTCTGTGTGGAGTTTGCATGTTCTCCCCGTGTTCGTGTGGGTTTCCTCCGGGTGCTCCGGTTTCCCCCACAAGTCCAAAGACATGCGGTATAGGTGAATTGAGTAAGCTAAATTGTCCGTAGTGTATGTATGTGTGTGAATGAGTGTGTATGGGTGTTTCCCAGTGATGGGTTGCGGCTGGAAGGGCATCCGCTGCGTAAAACATATGCTGGATAAGTTGGCGGTTCATTCCGCTGTGGCGACCCCAGATTAATAAAGGGACTAAGCCGAAAAGAAAATGAATGAATGAATATATATATATATTACTCGCTATTTCCTCACTCTCAACTGTTCAAAACATTATACGTTTCTTTCTTCAGTTGAACACAAAAGGCGATTTTGTTTTGTAGAAAGCTGAAAACCGGTAACCATTGACCTCCATAGTATGAAAAACAAATACTATGGAAGTCAATGGTTACAGGTTTTCAACATTTTTCAAAATATCTTAATTTGTCAAGAAAAAAAAAACTCATGAAGAGTGATTAAATGATGACAGTATATTCATTTCTTGGGCGAACTAAACCTTTCATAAAACCTAGTAGTGACACTAACATACAGTAACGCTACTATGAATGGAAAGTAAACCTAATGGAATCAACAAAGCAAAGCAAACATCAGCAGCTTTTTTTCTTATGTAATAATAACGAAGACGGAGCGCAGGAGGAACACCTCTGGCAATGTAAACAGGTTGTCACTGTACTTGTGCAATCTGCTTTGAGATCCTGAACACTTTATAGACGTAAGATTAATGTCACACACTTAAAAAAAGCAGGTGTGTGCCGCTGACGCATTCAGACTGCTACCGTTTCCATCTGACGTGATGTGCCTGCTCGTGCCAGATATAGAAAGAGTAAAATTTTAAGTAAAATTTAAACTTCTTACATTATTGCACAGCTGTCTGGAATGCTTGATTCTGATCTGCTCAATCCTGCCCTCTAGTGGTTCATATTTTTCATTATAAGGAAAAGTTAGACAACTCTGGGATTTAGATTTGCATTTGGTGAGCTAATAAAATATTGAAAATATTGCTAAACAACGAAACCATAAGTCCAAGGCACTCGGAAAGTAAGTGAAAATAAAAAGTTTACTTACTTACTTTTTTCACTTACTTATTGAGTGCCTTGGGCTTATGATTTTGCTGGTTATCCTTATGAATCCCTTACCCAAAGAGCACAGACACATTAACTACCCCTGAAACACTTTTAGATTGAAAATATTGCTGTTTTTGCTGTGTCTAATCAACTGAAAGAAGTCTGTAGCCAAATAGGTGTAATAAGTAGGATAAATTATCCATAAAGCTGTTTTTTATGACAAAATACAACTGCTCGGGATGTTTACACCCCTCTATATTGTACAATAAACATTGGCTAGATGTACAATATCCCTTACTTATACTACAAGGCTGTAAATGCTTTATTTTGATTGGCTGATGAACACTAGGGTGTGCAGTTATTTTCAGAGAAACGCAAAGCTAAAGTAGTTCCGGGAGGTTTTGAGCGCATTACAGCTCCACTGAATGATTTATTTCACAGCTAAAACTGTCAAAAAACACATCAAAACACAACAGAAGGCTTTGCAGGAGATGTGTGAGAAACTAGTGCTACACACAGGAGAAGTCTGAGGACACACACCTGACACAAACAACATCTGAAGTGGCTTAGTTACTCATGGCGTTCCTCAGGGCTCAGTGTTGGGTCCGCTTTCATTTATCATTTACTCAGTATTCTACCTCTAGGACATATTTTTATTTTTATGGTATTAACGCAATTTTATGCAGATGACAAGTTTATTTCTACAAGACGTTATTTGGCATACCTGATTAATAACTTATAAATTTTGTTGTTTAGAAAGACTTTGAATGATTTTCTGGTTTAATATGCTGTTTTAACACTCGTGTTTTGTGTTTTTTTTATACATCGTAGAAAAAACTCTAAGGTAAATAATAAATTAAACAATAAATTTAAATTTTATCCCTTACTTACACTAGAGTGCTGTAAATGCTTGATTCTGATTGGCTGATGAACACTAGCTGTGCGTTTATCTGAAAATAACGGCACACCTTAAAGTAGTTCCGACAGGTTTTGAGCTCATTACAGCTCCACTGAATGATTTGAGTTATTTCACAGCGAAAATAATAAAAAAATCACATCAAAACACAACAGAAGGCTTTGCAGGAGATGTGTGAGAAACTAGCGCTACACACAGGAGCAGTCTGAGGACACACACCTGACACAAACAACATCCGAAGTGGCTTAGTTACTCATGGTGTTCCTCAGGGCTCAGTGTTGGGTCCGCTTTTATTCTTTATTTACTCAGTATTCTACCTCTAGGACATGTTTTTCTTTCTATGGTATTAACACAGTTTTATGCAGATGACACAAGTTTATTTCTACAAGACTTTATTTGGCATACCCGATTAAAAACTTTTAATGATTTGCTGGTTTAATATGCTGTTTTAATGCTTGTGTGTTGTGTTTTTTTATATATACCTACAAATTAAAGGCATTATTATTATTATTATTATTATTATTATTAATCTGATCTGTCAGGTGTTCTAATAATTTTGGCCACCATGATGAATTAGCATATTGTAGGAATAAAATTATAAAATGTGAAAGTAGCTTTCTTATTTATATGTATTTATGCTCTCTAAACACTGAAGCTGAATTGATAACAACACAACATTGCAGATTAATGATTGATTGAATGAATGAATGAATGTGTGTTTGTGTGCTCACCTGCTCCGCATGGAGATATTCGGCCCTGCGCGTGTGTGTGTTTGGACTCAGTGTGTATGTGGTTGTGAGGAAACTCCAGGCAGGACTGACGAAGCTCCGGATCATGGAAGGAGAAACCAGAGGGCAAATCCTTCACATGGGAACATCTATGAGAGATGAAAAATATTTATTAAGTATTTTAATGGAGTTTAATGAAGTAAAAACAGTTACATGGCTGATTATAACATACATCTTTGCATATACTTTCACTTTTTTTCAAATAAAAAAATGCAATAAAATAAAATGCATAAAAAAATAATAATAATAAAAAAAATATATATATATATATATATATAATTATAATTTCTTTCATTAATTAATTATTTTCTTATTCTGCAAAAATGTCAACATTTTGTGTGAAGAAGCCAATTTCAAACCAAGGCCGTCTGGAGCTCCAGCATGTGGAAAACATCTATTAAAATGGTGGTTTATAAGGTCATTTCTGGCTTTTTGCCCAAAACTTGTAATAAAAGTGACCATTAATGAGAACCAGAGTAAGAAAAAATAACCAAATCTGGAAAAACAAGAAAGCCTTTCCACAACACCTGAACCACGACGAGAAATTCCAGAAAACACACAAAACTCTCGGGTTAAGCTTTTAAAGACAAACTTATTCCTGCAGTAGGGTGAGAAGAAACACACTAATAGTAGAGGTCACAAAAAAATCGTATTATAATTTCTACAATGGGGCCGGCACGGTGGCGCAGTGGTTAGCACCGTCGCCTCACAGCAAGAAGGTCACTGGTTCGAGTCATGGCTGGAACACATGCGCTATAGGTGAATTGGATGAACTAAATTGGCTGTAGTGTATGTGTGTGAATGAGTGTGTATGGGTGTTTCCCAGTACTGGGTTGCAGCTGGAAGGGCATGCGCTGTGTAAAACATATGCTGGATAAGTTGGCGGTTCATTCCACTGTGGCGCCCGCTAATGAATAAAGGGACTAAGCCGAAGGAAAATGAATGAATGAATTTCTACAATGATAATTAAACACTATTTTTGCAGACAATTCATCCGAAGTGTGTGATTCATTTAGAAACTGAGCAAATGACCGTCTACGAACGGAATTGAGTTAAATGATTCATTTAAAAATCAGGAATGAAAGGATTTTTTAACTGATGCTAAAGGCCATGTTTGACTCATATTTAAAGAATTAAAAGACTTTTAATTTATATTGTCTGTGCACTGAGATTTATAGGGATTAAAGAATTAAGCCAATTGATTTAAATTGTAATTAAAATAATAATTAGAATAGTAACTTACCAATACAATATTACAAACTTACAATACAATTTGAATGATGCCATCATTATTACTCTGATTCCTAGTTCTGGAATTGATGAACTTGACTCTGAGAATCGATTCCTCGCTTTTCTTTTTGATTCTTTATACTCAAACCCCAGCAGTAGTAAAATAAAAGCCTTCACATTACGCATGTGTTATCTTTTTACTGTATGTATTCAGAGTGGAGCTCAAAACCTTCAGTTGTGGACTATAAAAGTCGTTTATAAGGCACGTAATGTGGTAATTTGAACTGCAGATATGGTTATTTAAACCGATTAATTGAAGCGAACCATCCATATCTGTTTACAGATATGTATGATGTAGAACTGCGCTCATGTTTCTGCAGCACAAAAACGCTTTGGTGGACACGCACCCTAACGCTGTGTCCTAACAACACACGATGCGATGCCACAACACGTGATAAAAGCAAATTTTCCATGTTAAAAGGAGTTTTTTTCTGTCCTAACCATCTGCGACAGTGACGCACAGAATTTCTATTTTCGAAACCATTTCGATTTCCATGACGTTGCAGCAGAACTACAGCATAAACTACTACAACAATGATCACCTCAGGTACTGATTATGGGCTTTATTCAGTGTTAAATGCTCCCAACGTGAGTTTAAATGACATTTTAGGTGACATTTATTGCCATACTACTGAAAGCAGCAGCAGACAGCTCACCTCAGATCTTGAAAATAAAATAACTAGCAGACGGTTTGAAAATGAAAGTCAGAACTGCGATTGAGTGCAAACCAACAACATCAGTCACTCAGTAGCCTGTTCATAATGTTAAAGAGGTTTAATGTGTATTCATTAGATTAAAGCCTTTGCTGTTTCATTGGGAGGGCAGTGGCTGGTATTTAAATGTTTCTGTTGTGTCGCGTCGCGTCGCTTTTGGTGCAGACAGACAAATTGCTTGTCGCGTGTTGTTAGAAAGACTAACATACTGATATTAACATTAAAAAAACGCTATTTTAAATTCATGGGACCTTTAAACTTAAAACATTTGACTGAAATCTGATTGACTTTTAAAATGAGCGAATAAAAGAGCTTGTTGACCGTGTGTAGAGCGCTCTCCGCAGGGCCGGGCGGCTGTACGGACTCTTCCCCACCAGCACAGCACTGAAGTACAGCGCCTCCTGAAGGAAATGCATCAGCAGCGCCCCCTGGAATCCCAGAATGCACCAGCGGGCTAGTTTATCGCTGCAGGACAGAGACAGCGTTGGCTCTCCACGGCCTGGCTTCACACGCAGGAGCCCAGTGTGGTGATAGAGCAGCCCAGGCTGCAGCGGGTCTCTGGGGCCGTCCGGGACACTTTTTGCACCAGTGCGGTGGAGATCCAGCAGCTCCGCTTCACTCCGCTCACCCAAAGATTTAATTTCTGCTTCAGGATGGTTGGACGGTTGTTTGTCACTGGTGTCGATTTTGGGATGTTTGGTTTTCTGCCTGGTCTCCTTCAGGTCCTGGTCAGCGGGTCGTTTCAGGCCTCGTAGCTCTGACTCTTCATTCTGGGTTGTTTCCTTCACTGGTTCACAAGGTTGAGCTTCACTGCCACACATGGGAAATATGGAGGCATCACCACCTGAGGACACAACAATAAGATTATATACATACAGTACAGTTGAGCTCAGAATTATTAGCTCTGCTGTTAATTCTTTTGAATTTTTTTATTTTATTTTAGTTTTAAAAATATATACATTTTTTAATTTATGCATTTAGTTTTAGCCATACATTTTAATTATATAGTTTAACATGATGTACTAAAAAACCTAAAGCTAAAATAAAAATGAACAAAACTATGTAGAAATTGTAAAATAATAATAATAATAATAATAATAATAGTAATAAAAACAAAACATGACAATTATATAATAGCAATAACTGAAACGGTAATTATAATAATAAACGTACATATGATCAATATAAATAAAATATTAATAATAAAATATATAAGAATTTAAGGTATTTTAACTTACAACCCAAAAAATATTTAAAATAAAATTAAATGAATAAAATGTTGTAGACATATTAAAAATACAACATTACTAACATCAAAATAAAAAATCTATCAGAAAAATTTGAAAATAAAAAAATTATCTAAACTATAACAATAACATAACAATATTCATTCATTCATTCCTTCATTCATTCATTCATTTTCCTTCGGCTTAGTCCCTTTATTTATCAGGGGTCACCACAACAGCGACCAGCACGAACCAGCGACCTTGTGCTGTGAGGGGACAGTGCTAACCACTGAGCCACCGTGCTGCCCCATAACAATATTTATAACGTATAATGAAAAGGCACACACAAACATTGGCTAACACTGCCTAATTCGAACCGATATCAGCAATGATCTAGGAGGAGTTGGGGATGGTGGAGGGAGTGTAGAATTGGCCTGAACACAAACGCTACACTCCATATTCATATAGAGTATAATCCTACAGCATTGGCTGAACTCACAGGGTGTTTGACTGGTGAAGAAGAGGAAAGAAACTCCTGCTTTAAGTCTCCATTTTCCCTTTTCAGATCCTGCACAGAAAACATCAGAGCTCTGACCGCTCACGGCCTTCAGCAGCTGCTCCGTCAGATACCTGTGCACACACAACAACAGTGTCCACATCATAATACTACAGTAAATTATAGTAAATACTGTAGTGTTTTTGAACCAGTAAAGTACTTAAATTAATCTGTTGTGGTGATTCTATAGTTGCTATGGTACAACAACAACTATAGTAATATAAACAAATTACCCAATACTGTTATTTTCTACAACTATAGGGTTAATTATACCACAATGCACCACATTTACTGTAGTAAAAGCTACTAAAAGCTATTTATTACAGTTTATTATAGTTCATAAAGTCTATTATAAATAGTATAATGCATACAGTATAATACACTTTACGGTTCTAAAAACAATGTAATATTTCCTCTATATTACTATACACTACCTGACAAAAGTCTTGTCGTCAATCCCAGTTGTAAGAGCAACAAATAATAACTTGACTTCTAGTTGATCATTTGTAAAAGTGGCAGAAGGTCGATTTTTCCGATAAATCATCTGTTGAACTGCATCCCAATCATCACAAATACTGCAGAAGACCTACTGGAGGCCGCATGGACCCAAGATTCTCACAGAAATCAGTCAAGTTTGGTGAAGGAAAAATCATGGTTTGGTTTAACATTCAGTATGGGGGCGTGCGAGAGATCTGCAGAGTGGATGGCAACATCAACAGCCTGAGGTATCAAGACATTGGAGAGGGCAAAACCACAGGAGAGGGCAAATTCTTCAGCAGGATAGCGCTCCTTCTCATATTTCAGCCTCCACATCAAACTTCCTGCAAGCAAAGAAGGTCAAGCTGCTCTAGGATTGGCCAGCCCAGTCACCAGACATGAACATTATCGAGCACGTCTGGGGTAAGATGAAGGAGGAGGCATTGAAGATGAATCCAAAGAATCTTGATGAACTCTGGGAGTCCTGCAAGAACGCTTTCTTTGCCATTCCAGATGACTTTATTAATAAGTGATTTGAGTCATTGCAGAGATGTATGGATGCAGTCCTCCAAGCTCATGGGAGTCAGACACAATATTCATTCTGTTTCCACTGCACCATGACTTTAAATTCTATACTGGACATTATTCCTGTTAAGTGACAAGACTTTTGTCTAAGCAAAGTCAGACCTTACTGTCCTAATGAAATCATTAAAGATCAAGGCATGATCATATTTTATTTTGGTGAAATAAGCGTCATCTAGAGGCCTTTGCTTTTCATAGAAGCCACTTCTGAAACCAAATGATCAACTAGAAGTCAAGTTATTATTTGCTGTTCCTAAAACTTGGATAGGCGACAAGACTTTTGTCAGGTAGTGTAGTATTTTGTTCTGTCATGAAAAATTCTCTCTGTTAAACATAAATATAAAAATATAAAGGTATTAAAATGTATCAAGATGGCTAATAATTCTGACTTCAACTGTATATGTTTTCAGTCACAAAAATTCTGTTCTTGTGTAAACAAACAGGCAAAACGTATAAGTTTCCCGTTTGAAAATGTAGTTGTGTAAATGATCAAAATAAATTGTAATTAATATTAGTTTTTTCAGCAATGACAAATAAAATTCATAAAAGTATGAGTAAAGACATGTATAAATGTTTAAAATGTCAAAATATTTCGATCTCCAATAAATGCTATTCTTCTGAACTTGCTATCATGAAAAAAAATCACAATATTTTATGCAGCAAACATAAAAAACAGATCTTATTATTGCATGACAAAAAAAGACACTATTTACGAGTGATCTGCTTCACATCATAATGCTGCAGGCAAGCCAAGTATTGCGTAAAGTAAAGCTCTTTTCATAACCATTCAAGCAGATCTCCGTTCAACAGCTTACAGGACGCTATATCCGCTTGACGACTGTCAAATCCGTGATCAAATACACACGGCAAACACATAAATCCATCAATTATGGATCTGTTTGCACTGTGTGTGTGTAAACTGTATTTAAGTAAGTGTCAGAACCCATCATAATAAATACAGTAAAGACTGGATGTTGTTTGCGAATGTTCATTTACCGGACTGATCCTCTGCGTGCGATAACCTCAGCGTGACTGTCGTTGAGAACATCGCCTGCAAACACACACACACACACACACAGATGCAATACAGGTTTACATTTGATCAGCTGTTTAATGAACGGTTTTATTAACGGTTTACCTTTCATGCTCATCGCCGAGCGGCCGATGCATTTCGTGCCAGTTCCCAAAGACACCACCTGCTTCTGGACTGATGTTCAGATGCTTTAATATTATCATTATCAGTGTGTTTTTGATATGAGCACTGTATGGCAAGCCTTTTTAATATTTAACCTATGAACTGTAAACAGTCTATTTTCTTGCTACTAGCACCTGTTTTTTTAGTAGGTCTGGGATGATGAATGAATGCTTTGACAATCGAGATATGATTCGGCATCGGTTAGCCGTACTCGGACAATCCTTACAGATACCTAATATGTGAACTTAAAATACATACCCAACACGTGAACCAATAATATTCATTAATAAAGTTAGGAAGGGTTTAGGTGAGGACAGGAGTGTTCATAGTGAGCTGTGCTTATATTAAACTTTCGTCATAAAAGCCAAGGTGCAGAAAGTACATTTGACTGTTTACAGTACATGACTCAGGCAAGCACACAAATACTCTTATTCATGAGCATTTGAGCTGTAAAAACTAGCCTAGAGCGCCATCTGCTGTTAAAACTAGCCTAAAGCACCATCTGAGCTCTAGGCTAGTTTTTTACAGCTAGTTTTTTAACTGTACATGGGGCTTCAGGCTAGTTTTTAACAGCAGATGATGTTTTAGGCTAGTTTTTAACACCAGAGGAGCTCTAGGCTCGTTTTTAACAGCTAGTTTTCAACAGCAGACAACGCTCTAGGCTAGTTTTTTTTACAGCTAGTTTTTTAACCGTACATGGGACAATAGGCTATTTTTTAACAGCAGACGATGCTCTAGGCCAGTTTTTAACAACAGAGAACTTTAGGCTAGTTTTTAACAGCAGCCTAGAGCTCATTCTGCTCTTAAAAACTATCTTAGAGCACCATCTGCTGTTAAAAAATAGCCTATAGCGCTGTCTGCTGTTAAAAACTAGCCTAGAGCGCCATCTGCTGATAAAAACTAGCTGTAAAAAACTAGCCTATAGCGTTGTCTGCTGTTAAAAACTAGCCTAGAGCGCCATCTGCTGATAAAAACTAGCTGTAAAAAACTAGCCTAGAGCGTTGTCTGATGTTAAAAACTAGCCTAGAGCGCCATCTGCTGATAAAAACTAGCTGTAAAAAAACTAGCCTAGAGCGTTGTCCGATGTTAAAAACTAGCTATTAAAAACTAGCCTAGAGCGTTGTCTGATGTTAAAAACTAGCTATTAAAAACTAGCCTAGAGCGCAGTCTGCTGTTAAAAACTAGCCTAGAGCGCCGTCTGCTGTTAAAAACTAGCCTA
>CAIGQV010019532.1:2510467-2544524 GCA_903798115.1 Danio jaintianensis
TCTATCTGTCAATCTATCCATCTATCTTTCTATCTATCTGTCAATCTATCCATCTATCTTTCAATCTATCTATCCATCCATCTATCTATCTATCTGTCAATCTATCTATCTATCTGACATCAAATAAGGTTTAAAACAAAAATAATCTAAATGTAATCCAAAAAATAGTCTGATTGTCGCCATAAATATTGTAATTAGTAACCGATTACAATTTATAAGTAATCTACTAAAGCTCTTATAATAAGCTACATTACCAGTACCTTATAAATAAGAACCAGCATCTAATGAGCAAGTGCTAGTATATAATATGTAAAACTAGTATACAGAATAAATACTAGCATCTTCAAAGGTATTGGTATAAAATATAATAGCTAGCTATAAATAAACCTGTACGCCATGGAAAATATAAATAAATAATAAGCACATGTTGAATAAAAATAAACACTATAATGTTGAATATGAAAACGGCTTGCCATAATCACTGATGTGTGTTTGAGTGTTTCTGACCTGTTTTCTGCTCTGGACAGTCTGTGATCTGAATGACAGCCGCTAGTAAAGTCCACTCTCTGCCAGACTCGGGTTTCCCTCTTTTGGGCAGTTTATTGAAGTGGTTATAACACAGACTGGCTATTTCATCAGGACTCCACATCATCTGCTCTTATGCGCGAACAGAGGAAACACATGTACGATGAAACTGACCGTGAGTTGTACTGTTGTTGCAGTATTTTTGCACTCAGACATGCGAGTTATAGACGCGGTGGGTTACTAATGCAATTTCTTGAGTGGTTTCTCGTGTCTTGAGAGGAAGTCTTGCGCCCTTAGAAGTAAATAAAAGCTTACGGGTTTCAAAATAAAAGTCGTCGTACACGCGCGATAGAGGACGCCGCTTTAGAAAACGTATAAATCATTACAAACTAAGAGTCCTCATATATACGTATGTTTCTGTCTGATTCGGTTATAATGTAGTCTTCATTTAATTATTTTTCTTATCTGTAAATAAATGAAGTAAAGCAACCTCTTACTGATAAAACTGACGTTTTGATAAGCTGAAACATTGGCTTTTGTATTGTGTAGTGCTCTTGCACCTTCTTTTTGGTCCGTATTTCTGAATTAAGTAGTTCAAATAAAAAATACAGATCTTTTCTCACAAATATTACGATGATCTCATGGCAGTTTTAGTCAATGTTATGAATGCTAGATAGATATTGAATTTGTTTAAACAACATATTTAAGTTATTACCTTTTAAATTCTTTCGGGGTATTGAAATAATTTCTTTAAACTTATTTTCTGCAAATTTTCCTGACAGAAATCTCTCACAAGTGCACATCTACGTTCATTTAAAGATCATTTAGATGTTTATTATACCCTTGAGCAGATTTATGGAGGTCCAAACTCACCATTAGACACCTAAATGCCCATTTGAGAGGTTTGGTGAGATTCCATACATTGTCATATTGATTTTAACCCTTTCAAGGCAGGAGTTGCTGATTTGCAACAGTTAAAAATTAACTACCTTATTACTCCAGATACATATTTTATGAGTTTTTTTTAGCTCAGAAGTACCACTGCAGGACTTGGTTGTCCATTAGCAACAAAGTTTCCCCACTTGCTCACCAGATGGCAGTGTAGTCTCACTTCTAACATGTTTGTTTCCATGGGTTCACTGAAACTGATTTTCTTGGCATCAATTTTGTGTAAGTATCACTATCAACCTCCATTAATTTGAAACTAAAACTGCATAAGAAGAATCATAAGTGTATATAGATACAGTAAATGCCAATTAGTAGATTTTATCTCTTCTGGATTTTTCCCCTGGTGCAGCTCTATTTCAACATTGCAGATTTGCAACGTGTGGCCAGATAGGTACCACTGGATACCACATTGATGGATTGCATGTGAAGGTCTCTCTTAAAAAAAAAGTCAGGATTCTATTGTACTACCCCATATGAATTTTCCCCAAATATCAGATTTTTCCTGTTTCTAAAACTTAATTTGAGCCTGAGAGGGTTAACATACTCACAATCTCATTATATGGTAAAGTAACTAAATATTGTTGTTTTTTTTGTCAACTAACATCATTTAGGTTGGATCACATTTCTATTTTAAGGAATTAATAGTTTTTTTCTCTCTCTTTTTATAATTTACTTTGACATTATATTACACTAAATATTTTGAAACCAAACACACCTTGAACTAAACTCACCCATTTAAAATGAAGACAAATCTCTTCACATTTCATGTGTAAAAACATTACGAATAACTCAATTATTTATAATGATTCTTCTTATTATTATTATTGAAGTTGATTGAGTTTTTGCTGCTTAATATTTGTGATCCAACGTTTTCAGGATTCTCTGATGAATATACAATTCAATCCATCAGAATAAATTGGAAACAGAAAACTTTTGTAACACAAACTCCTTTGACCAATTTGATGCGTCTTTAATTGAATAAAATGATTAATTTATGTACATTAAAAATTAAAAAGATCTTAGGAATGATTTCTAAAGGGATCACGTGACACTATAATACTGAAGTAAAAATGTGAAGTAAAAATAAATGACATTTTAATATATATATTCAAATATATTTAACTTTTTTTTTTTGGTCATTATTTTTGATAAATTTCATAATTATCACATTTAATAAGATCACAGTTCTTGCTTTATTTAGCAGTTCTTGCTTAGTGAATATGAAAAACTTAAACATTAAATTGTAATTATCCAAACCTTCTCATATTTGTCATCAAAATGATCCAACACTGGTTGTCCTGCAGAAAAACGCCTCAAGATGCAAGAGTTTTGCTCAATTTGTTTGCAAATAAAATGATTGATATATTCAGTCCATATCTGGCTTTTATTTCAACTATATACAGTGTATCATGGCATGTCACAAAATAACAAAAATCACGTCTGGTCAACTCTTTAAAACAATCACGTTCTCCATTGATGGTCCTCAAGCTCATATTAAACACATCCTGAAATGACAGATCTGTTTTGTTATTATTATTATTATTATTATTATTATTAATAGCTGTGATATTTCAATGCTGCATTATGTGGGGAAATCACGTTTTGATTTTGGCGATTCAGGGAATTCATGTTGCAAATCTGCCGGCACTAATGCTTCGTCTGCATTAAGGAGTAAAGTCATCATTCCCTGAAGTGGAAACATGAAACATTACACTGGAAGAGATTATTGATCGGCTGCTGAGCTTATCTGCTTCAAAAGAAAACAAGGTAAACCTCACGTCATCACAAACCAGCTCGCAGAAAACACTAAAAAATAGGACTTTTCCTTTTAAGACTTTGCTGACGGTAAAACATTTTGTAAGGTTGAATGATTTGGGGGAAGTCTTGACAGGCTGAGGCTACATTTACACGACAATGACTGCGTTTTTAAAAGGTTTCACGTTTACATGTCAATGTTTTCAAAAATATACGCTTTACACGTCTGCGAAAATGTCCAAAAATGTTGATTTATCTCCATATACTTACCTTAAAAGTCTGCGAAGTTGCTGAGATTTAAGTATGTTAACGTACTTCCCACTGAAACTGAATATTGAGTAGGGGGCGTGGCTTTTTTTGAACATCATTCGCTCATAACGTAAGAGGGGCGTGGCCAAGAATATTGTGGCTGAAGCGTTTTTTGCAGATTAACTTGCACGGATTAATCATTCCTCTAAAATAATAACAATGTTTGCTAGCGAAACAAACTGTAAATTTTGATTTCGCACTAATTTAATAGCGAACTAGAAGCTGCTGCTTATTACTTTTTATGTCCCTGAATGACGGCCGACATCTGTTTGTCTGTTCATTGTACACAGAGTAGTATAATAGTGAACAAAGGTGGCAACATTAGTAATATAATAAAACATTTACTGATAAAACCTGCAATCCAATGCAAAGGATGCGCTGTATTTAGTCATTTATGTCTCAGGAAAGTTTAACAATAATAAAGTAATTTGAAATCTTCAACATTTTACAACTTTTTGTCTTTTTGCATCAAATTGTAGAAAATGGTATCGATAACAGTATCGATAAGTGGTATTGATATCGATAAAACCTAAATACCCATCCCTAAATAAGTATACTGTCATCGTTTTCAAGGGTTTTTGGGTGTTTACATGGACACAAGGGTGGCGTTTTCAAAAACTCACGTTTTTCCGTCACAAAAATGTTATGCGCCTACTTGCGTTTGCTTACAGGTCTTTGTAAACAGCTGTAAAACAATAAAGTAACTGATCAAATTGTAGAAAATGGTATCAATAAACGATATCGAATTCGTTAACAGTAAAATAAAATAAAAAATACTCATCCCTAATTGCGTATGGTGTCATCATTTTCAAAGACTCTCATTTTCGGGTGTTTACACAGACGCGGCAAGGGTGGCGTTTTCAAAAACTCACGTTTTTCAGTCACAAAAATGCTATTATCATGTAAATGAACAGGCAATACGCATAAAACGTTTCCTCATTTTCGGCTGAAACATTCTGTAAACAGCCCCCGAGTTCAAACTTTTCATCACAAAAACTTTATGCGCCTACTTCCGTTTGCTTACAGATGTTTGTAAAAGTACTGTAAAGATCAACAACAGTAAAGTAACTTGACATTTTTGAATGATTTTCACATCTTTTTGTCTTTTTAGATTAAACTGTAGAAAATAGTATCGATAACGCTATTGATAAGCGGTATCAGATTCGATAACAATAAAATCTAAACGATACCCATCAATAATTACGTAAGCTTTCATCATTTTCAAAGACTTTCCCTTTCGGGTGTTTACACAGATGCGACAAAGGCGGCATTTTCAAAAACGTACGTTTTTCAGTCACAAAAACTTTATTCACCTACTTCCATTTGCTTACAGGTGTTTGTAAATGTCTATAAAATAATAAAGTAACTGAAAATTTTGAACATATTTTCACATCTTTCTGTCTTTTTAGATCAAATTGTCAAAAATAGTATTGATAACAGTAACGATAAGCGGCATCAAAATTGATATCAATAAAAACTAAATGGTACCCATCCCTAATTATGTCAGCTTTCATCTTTTTCAAAGCCTCCCATTTTCGGGTGTTTACACAGATGCGACAAGGGCGGCGTTTTCAAAAACTCACGTTTTTCAGTCGCAAACGCGATATTATCATGTAAACGAACAAACATAATGCATAAAACGTTTCCTCATTTTCGGCTGAATACGTTGTTCTGTAAACGGCCCCCGAGTTCAAACTCTGAGCTCAAACTTCAATGATCAAATCTAAACAATAGCCATCAATAATTACATAAGCTGTCATTGTTTTCAAAGACTCTCATTTTCAGTCATTTACATGGACACGACCACGGGCGGCGTTTTTTTAAAAACTCACGTTTTTCAGTCACAAAAAACGCTATCATCATGTAAACGCTATTTTGGCTGAAAGCAATGTCCTGTAAACGACCCCCGAGTTCAAACTTCCCTCAAAAGGTGTCGAATCCTCTTAAAATCTGCATAAAACATCATTTTGATTGTGCACAGAAACATAACAGTGTGTCGGTTTGAAATGACGTGAGGCTGAATAAATAATATTTAGGTTGTTGTTTTTTTTAGGTAAACTAGTAACTGAAGTGTAAATCTGCCGTTCGGTCCACATTAGTGGTATTAATGATCAGGTGGAAACGTTTCCCTCCATCACTCTTGTCCAAATCCCTCAGTTTCCTCAATGGCGAATAGAAGCTTTTCTCGGAGCTGTTCCAGGTTTTTATATGGAGGCAAATCCAGGCGATTAAAGCTGAGAATGACAGAAGGAACAAATAAGTCACAGCTCAATGAAAGCATGTTTTAAGAGTCTTCCAGATTAGTTTTTTTATTTTTGAGCCTCACCAAGTGTGACTTCTAGGCAGCCATGTTTCCTTCCCCACTTTGTCTATGCAGAACTTCTGTGGGCCGTTACTTCCTAGAAAACGAGATCAACAAATGCATATTTTCAGTTTGGATAATTTGATCAGACATTTTTTCTTTGTAGTAACTCTATTAAAAGTTCTTTATTGTACAGTCGTCCATTAATGAAATACACTAATTACTTGATGTTTATTTACAGCTATCACACTAAATCACAAATCACACTTAAGACATGGATTGTTTATAGACACATGTTTGAGTAAAATGTATTTTTGCTTCGTAATACTCATGACATTTCTTCTAAACTGTAAAATAAAATGGCATGTTTACTTTTAGACAATACCAATGCTTTAACTTCGAAAAAGTTAGATATACATTAACTTTTATATATATATATATATACTATATTTTATAATGTTTTTTTTATATATAATGGTTTTTTTATAATGTTTTTGACCACTGTAATTTTCTGAAGAAAATTTTTAAACTTGGAATAAACAAGGTTAATAGACCCTTATATAAGAAAACAAATAATATTTTACTCAAACACAAACCTAAAATGTTTTTTTTTTTCATAGCAGTGTATGTATATATATATAGTGACATTTCTTCTAAATTCCCAATTGAAAAATTTTTTGTCACATAGAGCAGTGTTTCTCAACCATAAAATGATATTTGGACAAATTAACAAACAAGATACCAATTTTTCATTCATGTTTATAGAAAATTTTAGACAACAGATTCTCCCCCAAAAAGATCTATATTTGGTGGAAACGTCTAGATTTTCAATCACAACAATTAAAGACGCTATCAAAAGAAATGTTATCAGACATTAATAATATAAAACGCACACAAATCCACTATAAAAAGCGATTAGATGGCTTTACTTTGAAGAAGTGAGTAAACCAGTCGCCTTAAAATTATTAAGTAAATGAAATTTGTGCATAATTACAAAAATTAAGTCAACATAACGTGTTTACTCATCTTTTTTTTTTTTTTTTTAAGTAATGCAACTGATTGCTTTTTACACACACAGGAAGTATTATTCACTCTAACAGTGCTTTGTTTTACTCTAAGGTGTCCTAAAAACACATGATGCGACCCTGCGACACATAATTAAAGTTTATTTTCCATGTTAAAAGGAGTTTTTGTCCTAATCATCCACAATTGTGACTCTATTTTAGAAACAGCTTCTATTTCTGCGATGCCGCGGCAGATCAACAGCATAAACTACTATGATAAAGATAAACCTCAGGTACTGATTATGGGCTTTATTCAGTGTTAAATGTTTAAAAACCATTTTACATGATATTTATTGCCATACTAAAAGCGGCAGCAGATTTACCTCAGATATTGAAAATAAAATAACTTGCAAATAAGTTTTGGTACATAAAAAATATCTTATAGTAAATGACAGACTGTTATATACCTATCAGTTCAGCAAATCCTCCAACCGGCAGTCGACAAGTTCCTGTGACAAACTGAAGGAGTCGGATTCTCTTCTCATTGTCCATTTCCTTCACCACCTGCAAACACAGTTAACACACAGTAAAAACACAGTAAACATACAGTAAAACCAGCACAGAAAGGCACACACAAGGCCGAGCGAGTGCATTACCTGCCAGAACCAGTGGATCTGTTTGCTGTTTTTGGTGTAATGTCTATAGATGGTATTTTTCTGCCAGTCGTTCAGATCGATTTCTTGCATCCCGCACAACATTAGCTGAAACAATGGACATGCCGTTAACCATATTACACAGAAAACATCTGATCAGAAACAGGTAAACCTGAACATGATGCCTATAATGACAACAACAAAGATAGAGTTTTAAAAATTGCTAATAAACAATATGAACACTGACAGCCAATCAGAATCCATCCTGCTTTAAAAAGTGCTGCAACATTTAAAGTGACAGAAAATAAAACTCCAGCACACATATATTTATTGATGTTGATTCATATATAATATAATAAGCATTATTGGTGTGATCGACCCCTTATTTACATCCTTTTTCTTAGTGATGCCACTATTATTTAAATCTCTGTACAGATGAGAGTTTCTTTGACGTTTAAGTAAGGGATAAAGTACACCTAGGTATTTTTTTTTCACAGAATAAAACCAGACAAGTTTTTCAGCGACTGTTGCACAGTTTTTCTGCAAAAAAAAAAACATCTAGATGTACATTATCCTGCTTATTACACAGATACTTACCACTAAAGTACCCACATGAGCCAGAGTTATTCGTTTAATTGGTTGTTTTGATGTTGTGATTGACCAATCGGATTCAAGTATTCCAGAGAAGTACATCCAGGAGGTTGTTATCGCAGAATAAAGCCTGACGCTAAGCGGAGCACTGTTGTACAAGACTGAAAGGCTTTATTCTGCGAAAAACAACCGTCCATCATGTACTTTATCCTGCTTATTAGATGGATACTTGCCACAAAATTTTAAAATTAGACACAATACATTGTTCTGAGCCATAATAGTTCTTTAATTAAATGCAAAGCTGACAGAAACAAAAACAGCTGATGGAGTATACACTAACCTGCGCATTATTCAGTCACAAGATGGCGCCAAAGAGTCAAAAACGCAAAGCTGACAGAAACGAAACTGGCTGAATAAAGCATATACTAACCTACGTATTTTATTCAATCACAAGATGCAGCTAAACAGTCAAAAAAAAGCAGTGTGACAGACAAGCAGATACATGTGAATGTAAGTATATGGATTTGAGCATATTCACTGATGTTCAAAGTGATTTGAAGTTCCCAGATGAGCGTGTGTTATTTAGCAGTTGTTATCTTGGTATAACCTGCCTTGGAATGTAATAAGCATCCATAAATGTTATCTATAAATGAGGAAATGCTCACCTCCAATTCTTTCTCATCAAAATAGCGCAGCCACTCCAGAGGCACGACCTCATTGAAACCATCCAGGAAAGCTTTCGTCTGTTCCTCCACACCGCGAGTGAAGCGCCAGTCAGTCAGCAAACTGCAGAAAATAAACATGCAATGGGTTTTAAAAAAACTGTAAGACAACAAACTGGTGCGACTTCATTTTGAACTAAATCAGACCAAAAAAAAGTTTGTTTGTAGCTTTTTGAACTCATTTTTTTTATTATTTCTCATCACATATGGGCGTAACAATGTAACTAATACGCTTTTTATTTGAACTATCACGTCATCTTCAAAAGGTGGTTTATTTATTCTACTTTGATCAATAATGAAGACGTTTTTTATGGATCCCAAGTAGAAGCATAAACAACTAGCCTAACAAACATAAACTTCAGACAATAATAAAGACAAGCAAATAGTCCATAATAAAATTATTGACTTAAACGCCCCGTGAAGTGGTTTGAAATGCGTAACCTCAACTGAAACATAAAGAGAGGGCGGGACAGAGTAGCTCCTCCCCTTTATAAAAAACAGCCAATAGTGTTTTATTTTTATCACCGCTCTGCCAGTGAGTGGTTGAGCTCAAGTGCATCAAATGAAAAGCACCTCAAAGGGGGCGGGGCATGTCAGATACTAGAGAGCATTTGATTGGTCAGAAGATTAGATGAGAAACTGAAGTATGAAATGACGTCAAAATGTCTTTTAAATGTGAATGCTGTCACTGTTTTGGAGCACACTAGCTTATAGATATCTAACATACTGATACAAACATCTAAAAAAAAAAAACGTTACTTTAATTTCACGGGACCTTTAAGGACAATGATGCTATTATAGTTCTATAAAAATTACCCGATATATTCCTCCTTGTTGTCCTGAGTGACGAGTTCATTTTCTCCATCATCCTTCAGCTGGTGTGTCGTCACCTTGCCCAAAATCTCCATGTCCTGAGCAAAGTAAAGCTCCACGCCGCACTCTTCCAGATCATTCTCTCTGTGAACATATTAAATGCTATTATTTTAATGTACATAACTGTTTAATAAAACGTTTTTGTTTGAATGCACCAAAACATATTGGCTATATTTACTGAGAAATGGATCAAACTATTCATTTTCAAAAGGGGGGTGTACTCATTTATGCTGATCACTGTATTACTGAATGCATATAATGGTAAAATCCATATTGATACTCACTTGACCCACATGATGGAGTTGTAAAACTCTGGGTCGATGGACTCTAGGTCTTTCAGCGTGGGTTTCTTGTTCAGCATCCGCTTGTAGAACGGCAAAGTGAAGCCTGTGTCAATGAACTTCCCATGATACAACGCCTGTAGAGAGACAAGCAAAGGTCAAAGCAAAGGTCGTAATAATAAAATAACAGTAGTGCACTATACTTATACTTTAATGCAATCTATGTAATGCAATTAACATCAAAATCTTAATGACAAGTGAGTATTTTTGAATGCCACTATAATTTCCACATGTATTTCTATTCCCTTTTTTGTTCTGAAAACTGTTCATTGAATTTGTTCTGAGGTGAGAGGAACTATAAAATACTAAATAAGCCAAAATATATATAGTAGTAGTAATAATAATAATAATATTTAACAAAGACTCCATTTCTTTAAAAAAAACATGTTACATTTTATTTTCATAAACATATTTCATAGTATTTTACATTCTAAATGTCACTGCCACACATTTAAATTTATTTTTAAAAGTATATTAAATCAAAGACAAGTAAAAACAACTAAATAAATAATTAAATAAATAAATATTGTTTGTGTGTGTATTTTTGTTTATTTATTTATTCATTCATTTATTTTTATTTATTTGCTTAAATCTTTTATAATTATGCACAAAGCTTTATTAACCACATGTAATGTTATTATTTTATTATAATGTTATTATTTTAATAACAGACTATTTTAATCCAGCTCTTTTCAATCAGGTTTAAAAACTTGGACAAACTTTTTTTTTTTTAAAGCACCATGTAAGATTTCACGCATACACTCTCAGCTTATTAAAATGATTTAATTCTGAGTGCTGTAAACACAGTATGACCTCATGTCTGGAGGCTGAGCTGATGGCCATTACACACATTCATGTCATGTTAAATGTGTTTGAGTTGTATCATTTTCAAGAGTCTTAAGCATGATTCTGTTGCACGCTTGTTTTTTATGCTTAAAGTCTGCGCCATGGTTTAGTGAATTAGCTCAGATTTACATCATCTAACATTCCAGGTTTGTTTTGTGTTAAGTTCTCCACTTTTTTCTCTCTCTCTCTCTCTCTACATATACAGGCTTCAAAAACACAGAAATGTGATGTTGTTGTAAAGCGACAGCAAACTGTTTAATGTAGTGGCACAGAACTCTGGGAACGACCCCCAAAAACAACACAGACCCACACGGAGTCACAGTCTGTTCAGAACAGGCGAAAAATAGGAGAAACATTCACAAAAGTATTCAAAGTAAAAAAAGTAATGTATTTGAAACTTTCGTCACAGGGAAATGATGTTTGAGACTAACTTAAAGTTAAAAGTAATCAAAGTATTAAAGAAACATTCTGTGGTTTCAATGATTATTCGTCAACAGTGTGCCTTTGTTGATCCTATTCTTACTTTAGTTTGCATAATTTAATACATTATTTAATATAACTTATGTTTTACAGCAGATTATAAAAGGGAGACTATAAAAGAGAGAATTTATCTAAAAATTACAATTTGGTCGTCCAATTTTTAATCACCCTCCACCTAAAATAGATAATGGTTACTGTTATCCAAAATTCTTCAAAACATCTTCATTTGTGTTCAAAAGGAAGAAAGAAACTGATAGACGGTTGAAGCCACATGATGGCAAGTAAATGGTGTGTAAGTTTTCATTTTTGGGTGAACTGTCCCTTTAAGAAAATGCGTTTTAGCTCCACCCACTATCATGAAGTATTAAAATGACCATAATTGCAATCTACTGTTTCTATAGAGACAAACAACTTTAAATAAATTATTCTATAAGACAAAATTCTGAGGGCATCACTCCTGGCTGGCTTGCCAAAAAATTATTGAGGACATGACCTCCTGGCTGGCTCGCCAAATATATGAAAGAATATAAAAAATATATATATATTAAAAAAAAATCCAGCTCTTTTGATGTGATTATTTTACTGACTTTAATTTGCATAATTTAATACATTATTTAATATAACTTATGTTTTACAGCAGATTATAAAAGGGAGACTATGAAAGGGAGGATTAATCTAGAAATGAAAATTTGGTCGTCCAATTTTTAATCACCCTCCACTTCTGAGTTTCTTTCTTCACAAAAACAAAACTTTTTTTTTCCTACTATAGATATTATTTGCTTCTGTTATCCAAGATTCTTCAAAATATCTTCATTTGTGTTCAACACAAGAAAGAAACTCATAAACGTTGAAGCCGGTTGAAGTGGTGTGCAAGTTTTCATTTTTGGGTGAACTGTCCCTTTAAGAAAATGCATTTTAGCTCCACCCACTATCATGAATATTGAAATTGCAATAATTGTGGTCTATTGTTTCTATAAAGACAAAAAACTTTTTAAAAATTGTTTCTTTAAGACAAAATGCTGAGGACGCCACTCCTGGCTAGCTCGCCAAAAGTAAGAAAAAATATGGAGAACATGATCTCCTGGTCTAAAAAAAAAACTATGATAAATCAAGCTCTTTCCATGTGATTATTTTACTCAAATCATATAAAAGTGGAATCATATTTTACGGCAGGACACTATAAATACTTAGTCCTTTATTTTTAAAATGGCGTCATCTGCAATGCTTCATGGGATTGCAGTTCTTTCCATCATAAAATCCATTAAGTTCAGTCAATATTTTTATGGTTTTATCTTTAAACGCTTTCCGCTTCAAATCAAAGTCTGGAATGTTGTTATTCGCCTTACATATGGTCGATTTATTATATATTATATATGAAAAATGCTACGAACGCACTAAAAATGTGTCCTCACCATGGCAATGAATCGTCCGATGAAACGGAAGTAGGTGAGGTGGTCGGGGTTGATTGAGGAAGCAGGATTAATCTGAAGACAGTAGTTGTTTTTACCGGCATACTCAAACAGACAGTACATGGGGTTCAAGACCTCATGAGACAGCAAGAAAAACCACTCCCTACAGACACAAGCAGATAAAAACACACAAAAACAACGTCAGTATGCTCTTCAGCTGCTGTATGCTGTATATAAACCTCATTGTAAAAAAAAAAAAAAGTTCACTCAACTTAAAATTGTAAGGCAACTTGCTGCACAGCTTTTATGAGTTGTTGACTCAACTTTAAAAACAAGTACTGAAGTTGCCTTAATTTACGTTGCGTCAACACAAAAAAAGCAAACTGCCTTACATTTTTAAGTTGAGTGAACTTTTTTAGTCAATGTTTTTTTTTTTTTTTACAGTGCACTTAAACACTCACATAAACTGGGAAAACTGTGTTTGACAATTACACAAGATTTTCTTTGGGCACTAAAAATATTCTGAATTGTTTTTGTGTTTGTATAATTCAACAGATTTCTTTAGATTACATTAAGAATGATTAGGATTTCCACAAATGTCTTCAGTGAAGGGATTACATGTCATCATTTAAGGCTTGACAAAGATTGCACAATATACATCATTCTACACAAAATACTCAAAAAAGCAAAGGGAAAGGAGAGAAAACATATTTTCATAAGTTTTAACTTGCATCATAACTTATTAACAAAGGCACAGAAATAACATTTTACAAATTTTCTAAAATTTTGTAACATCTCTGTTTTTATAATTATTTTACACAATATTTAAGAACCATAGCAAAAGTTATCCTTAAATAAATATATATAGATATAAACATATATAAAACACATTTTGACTTCACAATCCACTCCAACACAATTCAAAAAAAAATTAAAACTTTGAAAAACATTTGAAATAAAAATGTGATAAGTTCTATGAAATCATGTAAAGCTAATCTAAAAATAACAAAAACAACAACATTGCAAAATTAAAATAATGATAAAATTGCATCTTAATCACGCTGAAAAAAACAGAAAGTGATGCAGTGTGTAGGCAACATTTTTTATGCCTACAAACTTGAATTTTTTATTATATGAGCCATTTGAGGCAGAAAAAAAATAGGGAAATACATTTAAAAGGAAGGTGCACAAATAATAAAACATTGATTCTGATAACCCTTTTGATGATAAAATAAAAACAAATTGAACAATTATTTAAAATAAAATGGAATCAAAATAAGAAGAGGCCCTGATATACTTCAAGCGCAACTTGATTTTGTGGTGAAAAAACTACATTACCCACAATGCTGTTTAAAAACTCCACTAGTAGGCCAATTAGCTCCACCCACTCCCATTAAGCACAGCAAATTATTGAATCAAGCCTCTACGCTGTCAAAATACTTTAAAGCATATATCTGAGCATATAAACTTATTTTACAGTAAATTTAAAATTAGTTATTATTATAGATACAATCAGCCACTTTAAACAAATGTATTATTTTATTTTTATTTTTTTGGTGTCCTTTTGGGGGGTTTTTTTGGTGTCATGGTTTGCAATCAAAATATGTCGTTATAATGGAAGTCAATGGGGCAGAAACAGCCACTAACATAACGAAAGGGTGGTAAATTTGCCCAGAGTGTATTGTTGATTTTTTGAAAATCTTCAAAGCATTTTCCCAAAATATGTGTCAAAAGATGTGTCACCAAAAATCTTTCAATTTGCTGAAAAAGTAGTTGGGTTTCAGTATTGGGTGGGATTAGGGACGTAAAATAAGATTGTACTTTATAAGTGCTAATAAACGGTTAATATCTTAATAATAGGCAGGTAATAAGCCACAAGTAAATGCTGCGAATTGTTACTTAAACTGTTATCCACTTTTCTTCTTGTTTTTCATGACTTGCAAATTCATTAAGCGCCATCTACTGTCAGGGGGTGATTTTGCGCTTCCTGCTCAACGCCGATGAAAATCGTTTGGGATTTAATGCAGAAAAACGTCTCAAAAAACACTGATGATAAGGGCAAGTGTAAAGTGTACAAGCCTTCAATCTCTGAATATGTGAAACAAAACTTCGAAACAAAAAAAAGAAATTGTCACAGTGAGTATATCAGGGCCGAAAAGAAATAAACAGTTAATATCTTACTAATAGGCAGGTAATAAGCCAGTAGTAAATGCTGCAAATTGTTACTTAAACTAAAGTGTTTCTTTCTAAAGTTTCTTTCATGACTTGTAAATTCATCAAGCGCCATCTACTGTCAGGGGGTGATTTCGCACCAACACCGATGAAAATCCTTTGGGATTGAATGCGAAAAAACAGCTAAAAAAACACGCTGAAGATAAGTACAAGCGAAAAGTGTCCCGATGTGTACGATCCTTTAATCTCTGAAAAAAGTGCTTCAAACTTCAAAACAAAAAGAAGAAATTGTCACAGTGAGTACATCAGGGCTGAAATCATTAAAGAAAGCATTTTCCCAAAATATGTGTCAAAATAAGATTTGTCGCCAAAAATCATTCCATTTGCTGAAACACAGAGAAAGTTGTGAGGTAGTAAAGGCTGGTTTATACTTCTGCGTCGAGTGATCGGCGTGACCCACGGCGCCTGCCTTGCACGTAGTCATGCATTTATACTTCTGTGCACTGTTTGTGTTGCTCTGCAATAACACTTCTGAAACGCTAGCTGGCAGCGGGTTTTATGTTCCTCTGTGTCGAGTTTCTTCAGGGGTGTTTTGTTTTTTCTGAACGCTACCAGTAGCTCAAACTTGCTCATTCAGAGGCGGGAACTGGCAGATGTGCAACAACTTTATCATAAGGTAAACACAAAACAAAAGTCTCCATCTGGAGCTCCTTCACGGGACTCTACAGTTGTAAACACTCGCTCCATCGGGCTCGAGGCTCTCAGCACCGCCCACGCTCGTCACCGGTACCAAGCTGATCAATCACAGAGCTTGCGCTACGTGACGTTGCAACGTATAGTAAAATTTCTTGAGAGGTGAGCGTCAGCCACGGCAAGGGCTATGCGACCGCGCACAGGCTGCGCCGAAGCATACGCGTGCGCTTGACGCAGAAGTATAAATCAGCCTTAAGGTAGTAGTTGGGTTTAGGTATTGGATAGGACGAGGGATGTAAAATAAGATCTTACTTTATAAGTACTAATAATGAGTTAATATCTTAATAATAAAGTAATAAGCCAGTAGTAAATGCTGCAAATTGTTACTTAAACTAAAGCGTTGCCCATTTTTCTTTCATGACTTGTAAAATCATTAAGCGCCATCTACTGTCAGGGGGTGATTTTGCGCTTTCTGCACAACAGCGATGAAAATCGTTTGGGATTTAATGAGGAAAAAAGCTGAAAATAGGAGCGAGCGAAAAGTGTCCTGGTGTGCACGAGCCTTTAATTTCTGAAAATGTGCTTCAACCTTCGAAACAAAAAGAAGAAATCGTCACAGTGAGTATATCGGAGCCATAACTCTCAGCTTACGTCATCTGTAAAGAAATCCACAAAGTGCCACACAAAATGATAAAGATGCAGACAGACTGAACAAAAACACAAACACAGACACGTCAAAAATCATAACTGGTGCACCAGTAGAAGAACCCAAGATCTCGGAGCCCGAAGGGACAGAAGGTAAAGGGGCAGAGATGATTGGGGGTGAGGGTGGGTGTTTTATTTTGGCACCACAGGGCGACGCAGACACCTCCAGACATCCCGTCCGTGGTTCTACCCTGTGGTAGAACAGCATGACGTAACCTACCATAGGGTAAAACCACTGACGGGACGCAGGAGACAAACACAGACACAGGAAGACAACTACATGAGCTCCAGCAGACAGGCAGAGGTACACCACAGAACTCCCGAGACAACAAACACTGAACAGGAGCACCAAGATGACGGACACGTTACGAGACGCTACGGGGTTTGACTTGCCTGGCGATTCCTCCATAATCCAGGCCTTCTTCTCCTCTCATGATGATGTAGAGCCGCCGGCGGAGATCATACGGCTTCATGTTCATGATCTGAGGAGAAGCGGGACGGTGTATTAGTGGAATATAATCTACATCATAGGGATTAAGAAGATGTAGAGAAATGACATGAAGAATATGAGGAAATGTTGAATGGCAATGTTGTTCATTGATCAAATTAAAATAGTAACAACTATTTGGCTTAAATGAAGATATTGTTATGGATAATCTAATGTTAAAGCAACATATTGACTGATTTGCAAATAAAGTATTCCCTTATTAGATGATACAGAGTTTAAAGAAAATCTATAAAATATTTCCATTAGAAAAAATATATAAATACATTTTTAAAATAATAATAATAATTCAGGGCAGCACGGTGGCGGAGTGGGTAGCACAATCGCCTCACAGCAAGAAGGTCGCTGGTTCGAGCCTCGGCTGGGTCAGTTGGCGTTTCTGTGTAGAGTTTGTATGTTCTCCCCGTGTTGGCGTGGGTTTCCTCCGGGTGCTCCGGTTTCCCCCACAGGTCCAAAGACATGCACTACAGGTGAATTTGATAAGTTAAATTGTCCGTAGTGTATGAGTATGAATGAGTGTGTATGGATGTTTCCCAGTGATGAGTTGCAGCTGGAAGGGCATCCGCTTTGTAAAACATATGCTGGATAAGTTAGCGATTCATTCCGCTGTGGCGACCCCAGATCAATATAGGGACTAAGCCGAAAAGAAAATACAATATTTTGTATTTAAATACAATAATAATAATAATAATAAATGTATATTTTTACTATTTTATTTCCCTAAATTTATTGTATTTGCATTTGTCTCACGATTAGCAAACCAAACCAAATATAACCTAGTTTGATGATGCTAAGTTACATAAAAACATAAACAGAAAAACTGCATTACCCATAATGCTGCACAAAAAGCCCTCCAATCAGCGTGTCCCCGCAAATTTTTAGCCCCGCCCACTCCCATAAAGCACAGCAAATAATGCAATTCTCGCAAAACACTAAACATTTGTACATATGCACATAAATAAAAGCACTTTTATTTACATTTTTTCTAAACTTACCTAAAACATTTCAGCAACTTTAAAGTAATATTTTTGCATTTCGCCATCATTTTTATTGCAACCGTGTCACCGTGCCTTGCCTATACATATGACTTAAAATTAAACTTTCTAAATTTGTAATTTAAATCTTCTTTTGAATGACTTCTTACACTTTAACAAAGACTTTTAAAATGCCAATGCAAAATAGATGTAAAATATCCTTCTGGAAAAGTGGACGGCAGTAATGCGCTCCTCACCTGTTGAAAAGAGTCCTCAAACAGAGTCTGTCTGGACACCGAGATCTTCACATGACTGGGCAGAGCGTTGGACTGCGTAAAGAAGAGGTCATACGTTAACTTGCTGACATTAACACTTTTCACAAGATGTAAATTAAGTCCCTTGAGTGGGTGTGTGAAGTTTCAGCTCAAAATACCCCACAAATAATGTTTTAACTGTTCGAAACTGCCCCTTTTAGGCCTAATTGTGGCGTTTTGGTGACTGTCGCTTTAAATTCAAATGAGATTGTGTTCTTTTAAAAGAGGGCAGAGCTACACATCCCTACATGTCAGTATAGTGGCAGATTCAAAAATAAAAAAACGTTTTATGCTAGTGAGGGAGAGATGGCCACTAGTGGGCGGGGCTTTCCCCCTCTGATGACACGTACAAAGGAAGAATGTCAATCAAGGTGTTTCTGCAGACTGTTTTTATCAAGTGTGATCATAAAATATTAAATAAATGAATTATAAGCTGGTTATATTCACAAACTGTTGCCTCACAAATGTGTGTAAACCCCTTATAAAAGTGATTTTTGCATAATAGCTCCCCTTTAAATGACACAAACATCATTAAACATACATTTTGATTGATTTGATGAACTCACATGACACAAGAAGCGAAACTGGTGATATTTCCACCTGAAGCTGCGGTCATATGCGCCTGGAGAGCCACCCTGTCTCGAACTAAACAGGAAAAGACATAAAATAAAGCCAAAGCACTATGAGAACATCCTGACGTCAACTATTCCACGATTAACAGACATGAGCATGCAAGGAAAACAGGATAAACTCAACTATAGTTTACTTAAATCTCCATAACGCGTAATGTGGGAATCAGATCAGAGAAAGGCGCTGTTATTTAGACAGATTTAGGGTGTCGAGCTTTTTCGCTTCACTTTAGAGGAGAAGGAAAGTCTGAGGAATAAATCCTATTGTACGACAACAAAAAGATGCATGAAAGAAACAAAGGAGGAGATACTGAGAGAAACACAAAGGAAGAAGAAAATAAGAGTAATATTTTGCGTGAGTATATATATATATATATATATATATAGTAATATTATATAGTAGTGGTTAATAATTTAAATGTGTTAATGTTTTGTTAATGCTTTTGAGAACTCTCGAGTAAAAAAGAATTTTTTAAATAAGATTTAAAATAGCTGCTTCTATTTAAATTTGTTTTTGAAATGTACTGTGTCTTTTCGGTCTCACATCACCCTTCAGAAACCATTACAATATGATGTTCTGCTCAAAAGTAAATAAATGAATAAATTCTGATTATTATTAATGCTGAGAACGGCATAATATTTTTGTGAAAACAGTGTACTGTACTTATTTATTGCATCATCTGCAACTTACAAGTATTGATCTTGCGATGTAAAAAGTCATAAGAACACACAACATAACAACAGCTTCACAAATCAATAAGAGACGATACAAAAACACTTTACATTTTATATTAAAATCATTAAATGACTTTTCACGTCAATATTTGATCAATAAATTTAAATTCTTCCCAGAGAGAGTTTTTTAAAACCAAACGTTAATGTACTCTCAGCATAAAATTCTTGTCTAGTAGTCTTTAAACTTTCAAACTAACAAAATATGTTTTATGGTGAGTGAGGTGACAGTGTGTGTACAGTATATATTAAAAAAAAATACAATTATTGCATTAATTCAGAAAGGACACATTGAAGTCCCAGTAAAAAACATTTATAAAAGGTTAATTTGAATTAAATGGATTAACTATCTAGTTAACAGATTCAAAAGAGTGATTTCTGAAAGACGATGTGACACTAAATGAACTACATTTTCAAATACACACACACCGATCAAAAATTTGGGGTCAGGGTTTTTTTTTTCCATTTTCCAATTCTGTTCATCAAGGCGGCATTTATGAAATGTAAAAAAAATTGTTAAATATTTATTAAAATTTTAAATAACTGCTTTCTTATTGTATGTAGTTTCCAATGAAATTATTACTCCAGTCGTTATTGCTTTTATTACTATTACCACTAATAATAATAATAATTAATATTAGAGTGACTGGAGTAATGAAGCTGAAAATTCATCTTTAAAATCACTGGAATAAATTATTAAATAAAATTATAAACTACATTTGAACAGTTATTTTATAGTGCAATAACATTTCACAGTTTTACAATGTGTACTGTATTTTGGATGAAATAAATGCAGCCTTGGTAAGCAGGATAAGCTTATTTTAAAACATTTAAAAATCGTACTGACCCCAAACTTTTGACAGGTAGTGTGTATATATATATATATATATATATATATATATATATATATAAATATACACAAACAGAAAACTTGAAATTATAATCAAAGTTCACAATATTACAGTATCTCTGATTAAATAAACACATACAGACAAAGATAAGAGAGTTCTTTCAAAAACATTTTTGACCAAAAATCATAAGTGAAGAGTTCAGATGCAAAAACCTACAACTGCCGTTTAAAATGTTAGTATTTTTCAGGTTCAGTCATTTCATGTTTATGGCAATGAGTAGTTTCTTTTAATTGTCTTTAAAAGTCCCGTGAAGTGGTCTGAAATGTACATTTGTTATTCGAAATTTGATGCAATCTTAAGTGAAACATGAAAAGAGGGCGGGGACACAGAGTAGCTCCTCCCCTTTAAAAAAAAACAGCCAATAGCATTTCGTTTTAACCACAGCTTTGCCAATGAGAGTGGTTGAGCTCAAGCGCATCAAATGAAAAGCAAATGAGAAGAAGGGGGTGGGGCATGTCAGACACTAGAGAGCATCTGATTGGTCAGAAGATTAGATGAGAAACTGAAGTATGAGGTGACGTCAAAAAAAATCGTTAAAGTGACAAACTGCAAGCGTTATATGTTTATATCTTCTAAATGCTTATTTTGTCACTGTTTTGGAGCGCGTTAGCTTATAGATATCCTTAAGACTAACATACTGATACTAACATCTAAAAAACGTTATATTAATTTCACGAAACATTTAAAAGTGATATAAAGAAACGTAAACAAAAGGAAAGATGCTCATTTTAGAAGAAATGTTCAATGTTTTTGCATCTGAACGCTTCAGTAATTTCATTACTCTATATAAGATGAACTTCACCACGGTTGCATCTGAGCTCTAGATTTACTCAAAAAAACTCATTGTGAATTGGTCAATCAGTCTGAGCTCTAGCGTGTGTGATGTTTACCCTGACTCAAAGCCCGGCCGAGGGTCTTTAAAGGTGGTGGTGCGAGAATTGTGGTCCACAAAGTATCGCACCCCCTCTGCCGTGTACTTCATCTCCCAGCCGGGTGGCAGGGGAGGCTCCTGGATCATCCTGCAAACGGAGGAGGGCAGTGAGAGCTACGCTAACCTTACGCTACACATGCTGCGCTAAGATGCAAATGTGCAAACGAAAGCAAAACATAAACAGAAAAATGAGCAAACAAACTAATAAATGTTTGGCTGCTTAAGTGGATGACAGTGCGAGAACTCAGTGGGTGCTAGCGGTAAACCATGGTTAAGTATCAATGAGCTTTAATCAAGATTACCTTTACTCCCTCTGTTAAGTCCGTGTGAGCCAAAAGACTTTTATTTCATTGTGTTGATGTACTTACAGTTGAAACTGAATATTGAGTAGGGGGTGGGGCTTATTTTGTGCATCATTCCCTTATTGCAATAAGAGGGGTGTGGTTATGAATATATATATATATATATATATATAGTTGCTATGGAAACCATATGGGAAGGATGGTCACTTCAAACGCGGAAGCGAATGCTCAGATTTTGATTGAAGATTAACAAAACAAACACATTTTTTCAGTGATTAAATATTCAACAATGTGAGATTGTAAACGTTGTAAATTTGGATTTCACACAGACTTTAAAAGTAGTAGACCTTCTGAATATTCTTAATTTCTCTGGACTTGCTAGGTATTTGTTAGAGTAAAATGTTCATTTCTGACAACGTTTCTGTTCAAATGTCAAATAGAAATACAGTCGTTTGTTTAGAAAATTACAATCATTAAGGATAATAAAGGTTTTAATTTGTTGTGATTGAAAAATTTGGGTTATTTCACCATATATTGATCTCATAACTCTTCACAAGTTGAAACGTCGGTATTAGTTTTGTCTAAAAATTAATGAAAATATCTGAAAGCGTAGCATTTTTTTGGTTATTTTGACCACCATTGTGATCATTTGCCATTTTATGATTTGCTCAAACATGTTAACATAAATTTTAAATCTTCCAAGTTATTGCTTAATTTTTTAATAGCTGTCTGGTGTCTAAATATTATATAAGTATTTTAATATAGCGAGAACAACTCAAGTACGCCATTAGCGATTGTTCATGAGAATGGAAAAAAATAAAGCTTTTCTTTATTTTTAAATTTTCTTTATACAATTCTGTTTGGTATAATTATTTTTGCATTGTAGTTTTGCACCATAACTTCTATTACTCAGTATTTAAAAAAATAAGTTGAAATAATGCATAGGGATGACTTCAGCTAAAGAAAAAAAATATCAATTTACAACACAGACTCCCAAACGTTTACAAGTGATCCTCAAAATTGTAGGATTTAGCTTAAAATTCTGAACCCCACTATTGCATTCTTCTTAAAGTTTGTAGTAATCTGTATTATTGTCAACTATATTTTCAATACGGCAGCTTAACTAGTTTCAGAGTAGCTGTTTTAACCCTGGTGAACAGATGTTTACCCCCGACACACACCACTGGAATCAGTGTATCAGTGTAATTGAGTGCGTGTGGTCATGATTACCCTTGGGTTCGAGGGTCCTCCCACTGTGTGGTTCGAGTGTTGTGATTGACATAGTAGACTCTTCCATTGTCCTGACGTTTCTCTGAAGAAAACAAACAAACAAATACAATGGTTAATTTACATTACGTACAGTTACATTCAGTGTAGGGTAGCCAATTTATTTGAACAGTTAAAGCTTGTTTACTTGAGTAACGAGAACTATTACTATACAGTCGTCCACGATGCATGAAAAATGTTCGATTATTATTATTAGCATACTGCCGTTTTGTCATCGTTCGCTTTAAATGCTGAAGTACTATACTACATATATGACAAAATGGATTCTGATTGGCTGTTTATTATTTTTGTTTATTATTCATCATCTGTAAAAAAAAAAATGTTTTGAAAATAATAACAATGTTATTTTTTTTGTGTGTGTCGTTATTGATATATGTGTAGTGCGAACTCTATCATTATTTTCAATTCTGAGCGATTTGGATTTCGAAAACCGTACGCACTTGAATTTTAATTGTAAACCTTAAATAAAAATTAAAAGGTTATTATTTTTTCTTGAATGTTTTAAGTTTTTATTTACTATATACTCTCAAAAATCGCCAAAAAAATCTTAATATCATAAAAATTTGCACAGATATAGCAAACAAAATGTGCGCAGGTTCTGTCTGGCACTACGTGAGCAATAATAATTGATTGCTGAACTGAATAGAGAATATTAGGGTGATTTCTGAAGAATCGCGTGACATTATACAGGAATAAATACAAAAAGAACTGGAATGGGTGAGCTATTGGTTTACATATTAAAATTTCACATTATTCTCATTTTCTACCGCTAGGCTGGTATAAATAATAAGACGAATTTTCTATGAAATCACTTATTTTGTACACTGAAGAATAATGATTTCTGCAAAATTGTTGCAAACAATTTATATGGGTTGAATTTAAACAAACAAATTACATTTAGTAATGTTCAACTTAATTTGTTTGTTTAAATTCAGCCCAAATAAATTGTTTACAACCACTTAACTTAAAAAAAAGTAGTAAATCCAAGTCCAAATCCAAGAATCGTCTTTGAATAATTTTTTCAGAGTATATATTGCATATCTGTATAGTTAGGGTTTGGGTTTGGTATATTGATTTGCATAGATGTATAGTTATTTTGTCTTATAGAAACAAAAACATCTCATTTTCAACGTCCCACAGAAGTCTTTTCAAACGATATGCACTTTTAGAAGACTGCTGGCATGTTCAGCTGCCTAAAAATGTTTTGGTGCACATACACAGCCTAAAAGTGTCAAATCTGACAGAGCCGACTGAAATCTGACACGTCGGTGTGGCATCTCACTACTGAGAACTCCGGCATACTTAATATTTCCCTTCAGCTCAACTGAGTCAACAGAACAGAGTCAGTAAAAGAAACCCTAAACGCCCTGACATACAGTTGAAGTCAGAATTATTTTTCAAATATTTTCCAAATGATGTTTAACAGATTCAGGAATTTTTCACAGTATTTCCGATAATATTTTTTCTTCTGGAGAAACACTTATTTGTTTTATTTCAGCTAGAATAAAAGCAGGTTTCAATTTTTTAAAGACCATTTTAAGGTCAATATTATTAGCCCCCTTAAGAAATATTTGTTTTGGATTGTCTACAGAACAAACCACTGTTATATGACTTGCCTAATTACCCTAACTTGCCCATAAAACTACAAACATGGCGGATGCGCAAGACCAAATGTTTATTGGGGAGGATTAGTTAGAAGGGTTTGAATTATTAATAATGAATATCTAGCCTGATAACAAATCTTTAAGTTATCTTCATTATGTTTTGTCTGCGACATCTTTTTTAAAAAGTCACCATTGTTGAGATCAGGGTTACAAAAAAATTAAACATGCTAGACTTTCTGCGATGACGTTGTGAAGCGTCACAGAAACTTCATTGGTTGTGGATTTGAAATAATTGAATCTTGCGTCCTTGCGTCAATGACAAATTTGTCATTGTCCATTTTTACCAATCCCCACAGCACTCTACGAAAAGAAAAATCACGTAATCTGAACGAGGCTCAAGTCGAACTTCTTTTTACTCCAAAGCGAATAACGAAAATTGCTTTACTATTACGATATCGATGGCCTTTATGATTAAACGAGCGAATCGGCGAAGAGAATGGGTATTGGGAATATGGGTATAAAAATCGACAATAACAAATGTGTGTCAGTATGCAAAATTCAATCGTTTATTCTCGTGTAGTGTGTTGTAGTGCACGAAAACCAATGCCATGTCTGCGACGCTTCACAACGTCAATCGCAGAAACACTAGCATGTTTAATTTTTCCATAACATTATGTGGGAGCCGTTGAGATAAATTGAAAGTTTCTATTCAGGTTTATAGAGCAAACTTAAAGCACTGATCTCAACAATGGTGACTTTTTAAAAAAATATATTATGGAAATGCTGAATGGATGCGTTATCTTTTAACTCTAAATGTCAAGCGAATAACGAAAATTGCTTTACTATTACAACATTGACAGCCTTTATGATTAAATGAGCGAAACAGAGAAGAGGAAAAGACAGAAAGGCGCAGTGTGTGCTCTACACGACGTGCGTAATTCTCCCCTCACCCCTCATTCGCTGCACGTCTGACATCTTGTTTTCATTAAGAGTGGTTTGTGCAGCACACAGTAGCCCTTCACATTACTGCTCACACAACGCTCTCTGTTCCTGACCAGTTTTTTTTTCCTCTTTAACCCTCTCATAAGAGATTTCCCTGCCCCATTTCGCAACGTTACTCTACTACATTTCTTAAGACAGAACGCAAGTACAGCTTTTAGCAGAGATCAACACTTATGTGCAGTCGAAGTCAGAATTATTAGAATTGAATTATCCTAATTTCTGTTTAAAGGAAAGAAGATTTTTCTCAACACATTTCTACATAATAGTTTTAATAACTCATTTCTAATAACTAATTTCAAATTTATTTTATCTTTGCCATGATGACAGCACATAATATTTTATTAGGTATTCTTCAAGATACTAGTATTCAGCTTAAAGTGACATTTAAAGGCTTAACTAGGTTTATTAGGTTAAAGTTAGGGTAATTAGGCAAGTCACTGTATAACAGTGGTTTGTTCTGTAGACAATTAAAAACAAATATTGCTTAACGGGGCTAATAATATTGACCTTAAAATGATTTTTTAAAAAAAATTTAAACTGCTTTTATTCTAGCTGAAATAAAACAAATAAGTGTTTCTCCAGAAGAAAAAATATTATAGGAAATACTGTGAAAAATTCCTGAATCTGTTTAACATCATTTAGGAAACCTTTGAAAAAGAAAACAAAAATTCACAGGAGGGCAAATAATTCTGACTTCAAGTTTATATGAACAGAAATAAATGAAACGGAACATTCATTCATTCATTCATTTCATTTATTCATTCATTCATTCATTTCATTCATTCATTCATTTCATTCATTTATTCATTTATTTATTCATTCATTTTATTTATTCATTCATTCATTCATTTTATCTATTCATTATTTTAATTTATTTATTTATGTCTTTATCAGGGGCGTCACGGTGGCGCAGTGGGAAACGGAACATTTTGATTTTAATTATATGAATTAAAAGTGCAGTTTTTTATTATAATAATAACTATTACTCTTTAAAATGACACAAAAATTGGTTTATAAGTCGGCTGATAACCAATTTAAAGTTTATGTGCTGTACTTTTATGTTTAGCAATTCTGATGATTGAATTATTATAGAAAATACAGTAAAAAACTAAAACTATACATAAAAACAAATATAAGATATATTACATTTTCTCAGCAGTACAATAAAAAACTATAATTTAATTTATTATAAAGATCTTATTTTTTCCATTCATTTCTTACATTATAGAAGTTCTATGTCTCTCGCTAACGCCAAACTATATTTTACACATATATATTTATTTATTGAGTAAATAATCGTGTAATTATTGGGATAATGAATCGTAGGTTTTGGCTTCAAATTAATTTTGTGGCTGATGTACAGTAACCCTTGTCATTATACTGTATTTATGTACATAGATAGCCATTTATTTATTTGACACGTTCAATTGTACATCCCAAAATGATATGCAATAGTAGAAAGCACAATAAATGTTCTGACTTTTATTTCCTTTTTTCAGATCCAACATTTATTATTAGATACAGTACAAAGCTTTGAAGATTAAATGGAAACATTGAATATCAACAGTTGATCACCGGCATCTCTCTCTATTACTTAATTAATATCAAAAGTTCATTATAAAAGTTTACTTAAAATAAAATAAATGTTAACTGAAGCAAAATGCAACTTACTTTCATTTTCAGCTCGTGACCAAGGAAATATATCAATCTGAACTGTATTGTTTCTATTTTAAGCTAAAATAATAGTGAATAAAAACGATGAATACATTGGAAAATATTATAAAAATCTATTACTTTCATGGAATTTCAACTATAAAATAAAATAAACTCAAAATCTAAGCAGCAAATATATATCCCAGTGAAACTGAACAGCTTATGCTCACTTTGGTCACTGGAAAGAATACCCATAATCCTTTGTGCTTTAGTATTTAAACATTTGTGCTTGTTCAAATCATGGGGAGTTATGAAAATGTGTACATTTCAACTTTTATTCAGCATTTTTATAGGGTTTCTTTTAAAAAGTCACCATTGTTGAGATCCGTGTTGCTTTTGGTTCAGTTTGCTAATAAACTGGACTATAAACCTTCAAGTTATCTCAACTGCTTCCACAAAGTTATGCATCATCAACTACACTGCATGATGAAGTAAAGTTGTAAATAATAAATACGGGATAATGTTCACACACACAAAAAAAATCAATCAATATTTCATTTTTAATCTAATGTGTTAGTTGCTGTTTCTTGTTAATTGTGAAATTCACGCAATCATTGCACACCAACTGTTTTCAGTGTACTATAGATCGACTTTTAAAATAATCATTTTTTACAATCCACTGCATTTTATACATAAAAAACCTCCATGTAATTAAATCTCATTTAATTTCTGTACAGTACATTTATAATAGTGTTTACCCTTATAACGTTAACCATTAAAGGGTTAGTTCACCCAAAAATGAAAATAACCTCATCATTTACTCTCCCTCATGTGGTTTTAAACCTATTTGAGTTTCTTTTTCTTCTGTTGAACGCAAAAAAGGAGATATTTTGAAGAATGTTGGGTGTTATACTATAATACCATGGAAGTCAAAGAGTGCCAGCATTCTTCAAAATATGTTCTTTTGTGTTCAACAGAAGAAAGAAACTCAAGATATGTTTTTAAACAAGAGTAAATAAATGGCAGAATTTTCATTTTTGGGTGAACTGTCCCTTTAAATCAACACGTATCACTAAACCTGTCCCTAAAATCACCTCAATATCGCAAAAAAAAAAGTGTTTTGTAATATAACAGAGACATAATGATTATAATGATTTAATAAATGTTTTTAATCAGAGAAGAGTAAATAAATGGCAGAATCTTCATTTTTGAGTGAACTACCCCTTCAAATCAAAACGCACCCCTAAACTTGTCCCTAAAATCACACTTCAATATCACAAAAGAAAGTGTTTTGTAATACAACAGAAACATAATCATTATATTAATATGATTTTAAACAAGTAAAGAGTAAATAAATGGCAGAATCTTCATTTCTGAGTGAACTACCCCTTTAAATCAACACGTACCACTAAACCTGTCCCTAAAATCACCTCAATACCTCCAAAAAAGGGTTTTGTAATGCAACAGAAACAATTATTATAATGATTTTATAAATACAAGTGAAGAGTGAGTAAATAAATGGCAGAATATTCATTTGAGTGAACTACCCCTTCCACTTAGTGTAACACGTACCACTAAACCTGTCCTTAAACACCTTAATATCCAAAAAAAGTGTTTTGTAATTCAACAGAAACATAATAATTTTATTAATATATCTTGAAACAAGTAAATAGTGAGTAAATAAATTGCAGAATCTTTATTTTTTGTGAACTACCCCTTTAAATCAACATGTACTACTAAACCTGTCTTTAAAATCCCCCTCAATATGCCCCTCAAAAAAGTGTTTTGTAATACAACAGAAACATAATAATTTTATGAATATATCTTGAAATAAGTGAAGAGTGAGTAAATAAATGGCAGAATTTTCATTTTTGAGTAAACTACCCCTTTAAATCTACACGTACCACTAAACCTGTCCCTAAAATCATCTCAATATCACAAAAAAATGTTTGTCATAATAATAAAATTATTATGTTTCTGTTGTGAGTGAAGAGTGAGTAAATAAATGGTAGAATCTTCATTTTTGGATGAGCTACCCCTTTAAATCTACACGTACCACTAAACCTGTCCCTAAAATCACCTTAATACCTAAACAAAAGTGTTTTGTAATACAACAGAAACATAATGATTTTATTAATATGATTTTAAACAAGTAAAGATTAAATAAATGGCAGAATCTTCATTTTTAAGTGAACTACCCCTTTAAATCAACATGAACCACTAAACCTGTCCCTAAAATCACCTCAATACCTCTAAAAAAAAGAGTTTTGCAATACAAAAAACAACGTTTAAGTCAAGTTAAGTTTCAATACAATACAAGCATAAATGCCAACTCACCCCATCCAGGAGGAAGAGCGCCAAGCGGATCATTCTCCACCACAGCTCCAGACGGCTGAAACACAAACACACACAACCTAGTCAATACACACTTCTGAAAACCTGCTTAACCAAACCACCAACCCCCTAAAAAACTTCTTCTACCTGCTAGAAACCCAGCTGTGATTCTAGAAAGCGCTTCAACCTTTAGAAGTGAGCCTGACGGAGGTGTTGGAGCCAAATACTACACTGCCGCTCCGGCAGAAAGAGACACACACACTGACACACATATGGGTGCAGAGTTCCAATGATCTCACTGGCTGAGAGAAAACCCCACCCTGTCTCCATCCGCCCAATGGCGACTCCACCCCGGCCTGCGTCCTCTTCTAGCGGAGCTGTGAAAGTACGCAGGGAGGCGCGATGTCTGAGCGGACTGAAGCGCACATTCATGAGGCCTCCAGATTCCCTCCCCCCCGACACACACACACATGCACAAAAGCACCTTTATTCACACTCCACGGCTGTGTTTATCCACGTGTGTGTGCGTGCTTGTGTGTGTGGAAATTTCATTTATTTGTACACCAAAAACATCCACCCAGTGGGCGCGTGTGTGTGTGTGTGTGCGCAAATGCTTTGGGCGTAATTACGTGTATAAATATGAAAAAAAAAAACTAAATGGACAAACACACACATTCACACACACACGCACGCACGCACGCACACACACACTGTGGGTATGTTTGTGAATTCATATACTGAGCTGTGGCACATGTGTAACGCAGTGTTTCCCTTTTTCGCTTTAATTTTAGTTTGTTTTGTAGCAATTATGTTGCATTATTTAATGTTTATTTGCCTTTTTTAATATGAAGAATACATTTTGATATCAACATCAAATATCTAAAATTATATACAACATATATATATATATATATATATATATATATATATATATATATATATATTTCCTAAGTGATGTGTAACAGAGCAAAGACATTCTCACATTTATTTCCTATAATATGTTTTCTTCTGGAGATGGTCTTATTTCTTTTAGTTTGCCTGAAATAAAAGCCGTTTTTATTTTATTTTTTTACCAATTATTGTCAACATTATTAGCCCTCTTAAGAAATTATTCTTTGTTTAATTGGCTTCAGAACAATCCACTGTTGACGAAATGATCAATTATTAATACATTTTGAATATGCAGTATGTAAGCACCCAGTGGTTGAACTAGGTATTGCATTACTGGATCAGAACAAATGCAAGTGCAGGTTGCCAGATTGACGACATCAACAGGAATGTGCCTGACTATTGAGCCTAAACGTTGATTTAAGTTGTGTTCTAAATAAAAGCAACGGCACGCGATAGAAGGAATATTTTCCATATTAAAAGGAGTTTTTGTTCTAACAGCTTCTATTTTTTGCAGCTGAACAACAGAAAACTATGACAATGATCACCTCAGGTACACCTCATGTGCTTTATTCAGTGTTAAATGCTAGTAATGTGAGTTTGAATGCCATTTTACCTGACATTTATTGCCATACTACTGAAAGCAGCAGCAGATAGTTCACCTCAGATCTTGAAAATAAAATAAACCATTTGAAATTGAACTTTAGAACTGTGACTCAAAACCAACACATATCAGTGATTCAGCATGTACATTTAATAATGTTAAAGAGGTTTAATATGTATTATATTACATTATAAACCTTACCGTTTCGTTGGAGTGCAGTGAGTGCACTATTCTGTGCTTCTGAATGGCTGTATTTAAATTTCTGTCGTGTTTCATCTGGTGCAAACAGCCAAATTGCTTATCACTGCAAATCTCGTCACGTAGGGTGTTGTTAGGACACGGGGTTACAATGTAACCTGCTTACATAATGTTTACGTTCATAATACTTATATTATTTGCTAATTGACAATCTCATATGGAACTCTGAATCTGCGTCTCATTTCGGATTCTGCTTCTGTCCACTGGAGGTCGCATTTCGGTCACGGGCGCATGCTTTGAGAGCCTTTCTGACTGAATGAAGGAAATACACGGTTTTCCATCAAGGCAACCTGGGGTGCTGAAAGATAATTGGCTAAAGTGGCATTGGGCGGGTTAAAAGAACCAGAACAAAGACAGCCGTTCCAGCACGTAACGCACATTTTCAAAGCACAATATCTGACTTCACCATTATTTTTCAGATAAACAAGAATGTTCACTTAGCATGTTTCTGAAATATCTACAAACATTATGGTATTTTTATGCTTTAGAAGAGTCAGAAACTGACATACAGCACCTTTAATTATTTTTTTTATATTACCAAGTGATGTTTAACAGAGCAAAGACATTCTCACATTTATTTCCTATAATATTTATTTCTTTTGGAGATGGTCTTATTTCTTTTAGTTTGCCTGAAATAAAAGCCGATAAAAAATTTTATTATTATTATTATTATTTTCTGATTGGCTTCAGAACAAGCCGCTCTTGTCCAATGATTTGCCTAATTAACCTAACTTAGTTAACCTAATTAACCCTTTAAATTGGACGCTAAATGGAACACAAAGAGATCTAGCACCCACAATTATCAGGAATGCCATTTGTTTGGATTGTTTTAAGAAGCTTCTTAAGACGCATCTTTTTAGCAAAGCATTTAATTTGTGATCATCATTGTCACTTTTATGCACTTTGTAACATTTTGCTTTTTTTATTGTTCTTTATTGTTTTATTATTGCGGTATGACTTCTGGCTTCTTACTGGGATTTTATGCAAGCTTGTAATTCTCTGCATTTCTTTATTTGTTATTGTATATCTTGTAGCGCTTTGAGTTAAAGAAAAGTGCATCAAATAAAAATTATTATTATTATTATTATTATTATTATGTACTGCCATCACGGCAAAAACAAAAAATGTAGTTATTAAAAATGAATTATTAAAAATATTATGTTGAAAATATATATTTTTTTTTTATTCCACACGTTGGCTAATAATTTTGTCCTCAACTGTACATGGAAAGCATATTAAAAGCAAGATATATTTCTACTTTAATATTTCATATAACCTTTGTGAAAATTATCTGTCAAAATATGAAGTATTACATTGTTTATTCATATTTACAGATATATTTATGCAAAAAGTAAACAACATACTGTACCGAACACAGGTAAAATACATAAATGAATGTGAAAAAAAGAAGTGATCATACAAAATATTCTTATATAGATTAAAAGATTTGTTAAATATTTAAAATTACAATAAATCAACCTATTCATTAAGTTTAATGCAATTTGTTTTGATTGTTTTGTTATGTAAAGCATGATAGTCATTATATTTGACTTAAAAAAATATTATTAAAAACAATCACTTCTCACACTTTTCATCTTTGGTCATAACAGTTTTTCTTAATATTAATTTTATTTATTACTTTTAGTTCGTTTTGTAAATCTAAATGAGAACTAGAATTGCATCTTCCACAGCAGAATTCATTGTCAAAACTACACTACCCATAATGCTTTTCAGGAAATCCACCAATCACAGAGAAACACCTCAAAAGATATCTTTAGCTCGACCCACTTATTATGTATTTAATATAAAGCATATACTTAAATACATTACTATGCATAAACATATACCTAAATACTATACTTAAATACTTTACACTTAATTTTGTGATCTAACATTTTTACGTCATTTGCAATGCTTCATGGGATTGTAGTTCTGTCGTTTAATACAGTTTTGCGTGACTTTGATATTGTTTTTTGCTTCATATTAAAGTTTCTAATGTTGTGATTCTAATATCTGGTTGGTTTGGGTCATTTTTACACCACCATAAAGGTAATTATGGGTAAAAAGGAGTAAATTAAATCCTTCCGGAGCCAATTGAGATGACAGAAATGGGCACACATAAATATATGCCACCATATTTTAGATATTAAAGTCTGTGTGAACCGGAAGTTGCTGAGACTTTTATTTCAGTATATTGATGTACCCTAATACTGAAATGGAATATTGAGTAGGTGCTGGGGCTTTCTTTTGCGCATCATTCCCTCATAGCAAAGTAGCAAACGGTAAAGTCTAGAAGGGATACAGCTGTAGATATTCACATTAACATGGCATAAATTTTGTGATACAACTATAATTACTATTTTTATGTTGCTGTGAGGGTTGAGGTAGGGGCAGGCCTTAATAAAATGCAATTTAATGGATAATTGCATTAATAATATGAATAATACTCTGTATAATGACTATTTTTATGTTGCTGTGAGGGTTGGGATAGGGGTAGGCATTAATAAAATGCTATTTAATAGGTAATTTAATTAATAATATGAATAATACTCTGCATAATGACTATTTTTACGTGAATGTGAGGGTCAGGTTTAGGGTTGGGCTGTGGGTAGGCATTAATAAAATGCAATTTAATGGGCAATTTAATTAATAATATGAATAATACTCTGCATAATGACTGTTTTTACATTAATGTGCGAGTCGGGTTTAGGGTTGGGCCGTGGGTAGGCCTTAATAAAATGCAATTTAACAGGCAATTTAATTAATAATATGAATAGTACTCTGTATAATGACTGTTTTTA
>CAIGQV010019532.1:2570272-2582005 GCA_903798115.1 Danio jaintianensis
ACACACACACACACACACACACACACACACACACACACACACACACAGAGTTATGCAGTTATTATTCAGCACACATCACCCTCTAGAGGACACAAAGCTCACTGCAAAAACACATGCAGAGGTCTGATGCTGCAGACTGATGCGTCACAGGAGCTGATAAAGCACAAAAGATTCATCAGATCTCCTTATTAATTAAGCTAAAGGCGATTAATCACAAACAAAATCTGCTTTTCTTACCTTTCAAGGTCAGCTGTGATTTCTCTATGGCCTGCATGCTGGCAGACTGAGACACACTGGCAGCTGCCATCGTCACATCACATCACATCACAGCCCTGAATCACAAACACCATCAGAATGATCACTTAGATGCTGAATATTAATCATTGGAGCATAATAAAGCATAACATAAACACGCAACATAAACACTCTGGTGCATCACACACACATTACAGCTCAATATTGTTAAGTTGACATCAAATATATAACAGAAATCACCTACATAGATAGAATATTCTTTATAAATGGGTTTAATAATATAATAAAGCGATACTCGACGTCTGTCAGCTTCATTTAGCAGTTTCTGGTTTAGCTGAGACGAAAACAAACCCTGCATTTAGCCTAAATTGCGGTTTCCAGCTGGTCATAACCTCACATTTGTGTTCACCTCAGAATTAGACATGTGAAAGACTCATATTTGAGGTCAATTAATGATCGTGATCGGTCGTAATTTGTGGTTTAATGTCGCGGTTTGATTAGCCGCTCATCATTCAGGAATCAAAAGTCGCAGTGTTGTTGAAAATGTCCGGGGAAAGCGCATTATGGAAGCGGAGAGGTTTATGCGTGTTTTAACCGGCTTTCTGGTTATAAAAACACATCGGAAATGTTTTGATTCTTACCTTTTATTCGCCGTGAGACTGTGGAGCACTAACTGTCATTTCCGCTTTAATGTCATGGTCATGTGACTCGCCGCGGAGGATCATGGGTGCGGATCCTCCGTAGCATCAGGTTGTTGCAAGAAGGGATACAGCTCAGGCGAGAATTATTTATATTATTTATTAAATTAGACATTCATTTTATTATTTTATTAACGTCTACCCCTATCCCAACCCTCACAGTAATGTAAAAACACTAATTATAAGAAGAAATGATTATATTATTTATAGAATTACTCATTAAATTGTATTTTATTACGTCTACCCCTACCCCAACCCTCACAGTAATGTAAAAACACTAATTATAAGAAGAAATGATTATATTATTTATAGAATTACTCATTACATTTTATTTTATTAACATCTACCCCTATCCCAACCCTCACAGTAATGTAAAAACACAAGTTATAATGAGAAATAAATATAACATTTATTAAAATTACTCATTAAATTGTATTTTATTAACGTCTACCCCTATCCCAACCCTCACAGTAATGTAAAAATATGAATTATTGTTGTACAGTGCCACAAACGTTACGCTATATTGATGTGAGTATCCACAGCTGTATCACTTCTAGACTTCACTTTGGCATCATTTGGTGATTGGTAGTTCTTACGTTATTATTTTTGATATTTTTTTGTAAAAACTCATTCATTTATTCATTTTCTTTTCAGCTTAGTCCCTTTTTTAATCTGGGGTCTCCACCTTAATCTGAACCGCTAACTTATCCAGCATATGTTTTATGCAGCGGATGCCCTTCCAGCTGCAACCCATCACTGGGAAACATCCATACACACTTATTCACACACACACATACACTACGGACAATTTAGCTTACCCAATTCACCTATAGCGCATGTGTTTGGACTGTGGGGGAAACTGGAGCACCCGGAGGAAACCCACACGAACACGGGGAGAACATGCAAACTCCACACAGAAATGCCAACTGACCCAGCCGAGGCTCGAACCAGCAACCTTCTTGCTGTGAGGCAATTGTGCTACCCACTGCGCCACCATGATGCCCCTCAGCAAAATATATATAACAAAAAAAAATCTGCTCTGCTTCTCTGAACTGGATTCAACTGTAAACTTCTTAAGACTCTTCTTTTTAGTAAAGTCCTTAATTTGTGATGTATCACTGGATGTCATTTTTATGCAATTTGTCATTTTTGCTTATTTATTGTTTTTTACTAATTATTGTGGTTTTATTATGCAAGCTGTTATTCTGTTTTTGCTTGTATTCCTATTTTTGTTTTGCATACTTTGTAATTATGAATAAAATGCATTATTATTAATTTACAGTATAAGTAAGTACATTATAATTGTATTACCAAAAAACAGTAATCATACTTTGCCTTTTTTCGGTGGATCAATAATTTAATAGCAGTAACTCATTACAGCGCACAACACGTTAAATACAAGAATACAATACATTACATTTAAAAGTAACTTTCCCCAACAATGCCAGGCTAATTTGTGTATAAACAACATCTGTTCAAGGCCACTGCTCAGCCATGACAGGTTTTTTTTCCACGATTTCTCTCTCTCTCTACTGTCCTGTATTTTTAAAGTCGGCATGAAATCAAAATGTGCCCTTCTTATTTGTATGTGTATATAGTAGTGCACTTCCTTAGTTTGTAAAAATTAATTCACCCTTAAAATCTTTCATCAAATATAAGCTCTTCCTCCTCGAAACGACTTCTCTTCACTTCTGGTCACATGGAATGCCTTTAGGGCATTTAGGGCGGGACTATCAGTTTTAGGGCGGGTCTATCAGTCATTTAGGGCGGGACTATCAGTTCTTTAAGGTGGGTCTATGAATCATTTAGGGCGGGGCTATCAATCATTTAGGGCGGGGTTTTCCATTTTTTAGGGCGGGGCTGCCAGTCCTTGACTCAGCTTTCCTGTTATGTTATCCCCTAGTTATAACTATATACTATATCATAACTATTGTCTCAATATATCAGTATAAAAATATAATTAGAAGTGCACATGACATTTGTTGTTTCAAAAAATAAATAAAAATAAAATCAATAAAAATACAAAAAATGACAGAACTTTACTGTTATGTTATGTATATTATATATCCACTAGTAAGGTCATATCCAAGTTACATTAAATGAACTGAACCACCATGCTAAGAAAAACTAATAATAAACCATCATTCTTTTGTTTTGTTTTTTAATGGTTATATTGGAAATTATTGGCTTAAATTGAAAACTTTATTTGTCCTGTGAGTGGTATTTTTATTGATTTATGTATGTTTGCCTTTAATCGAAGTAATGTTAAAATCAACAAATCCTAATGGAATATATCCCAAAACAACTAGCAACCATTACAATGTACTGGCTGCGATGGGTAGAATTGGATTTGGACAGTATTGGTTTTAATGGGGCTGCACGGTGGCGCAGTGAATAGCACGTTCGCCTCACAGCAAGAAGGTCGCTGGTTCGAGCCTCGGCTGGATCAGTTGACGTTTCTGTGTGGAGTCTGCATGTTCTCCCCGTGTTCGTGTGGGTTTCCTCCGGGTGCTCCGGTTTCCCCCACAAGTCCAAAGTGGTATAGGTGAATTGGGTAAGCTAAATTGTCCGTAGTGTATGGCTGTGTATGGATGTTTCCCATTGATGGGTTGCAGCTGAAAGGGCATCCGCTGCGTAAAACATATGCTGGATAAGTTGGCGGTTCATTCTGCTGTGGCGACCCCAGATTAATAAAGGGACTAAGCCGAAAAGAAAATGAATGAATAAATGGTTTTAATGGAATTTGTAGTCAAAACCATTAGAATGGCGTCACGGTGGCGCAGTGGGTAGCACGTTCGCCTCACAGCAAGAAGGTCGCTGGTTCGAGCCTCGGCTGGGTCAGTTGGCGTTTCTGTGTGGAGTTTGCATGTTCTCCCTGTGTTCGCGTGGGTTTCCTCCGGGTGCTCCGGTTTCCCCCACAAGTCCAAAAACATGTTGTATAGGTAAATTGGGTAGGCTAAATTGTCCGTAGTGTATGTGTGTGAATGAGTGTGTGGATGTTTCCCAGTGATGGGTTGCAGCTGGAAGGGCATCCGCTGCATAAAACATATGCTGGATAAGTTGGCGGTTCATTCCGCTGTGGCGACCCCGGATTAATAAAGGGACTAAGCCGAAAAGAAAATGAATGAATGAATGAACCATTAGAATATTCTGTGGTGGTTTCTATATACGTTTTCCAGCAGGGTGAGAGTAGTTATATGTGTATTGCACAGTGTGTTGGAGTGTTTTATTTCGTCCTAAGGCTGTAGTTTTGGGCCCTTTAGACCACCCGTGATCCTGAAGAGCCTCCGAATCATGTAACCCACGTAAAATGACTTACACGCGCGCATGCGCAGTGCGCCCTAGCACATAATGCTAATGCTAGCACACACTGGTTTGCAGCGGCCCCAGATAGCAACAAAATAAACCCGCAAATAACTTTAACTGCGAATTCACACTTTAATATGAACTGCAACTTTACTTTATTATACGCTATGGTGGGCGGTTAAACCTGCTTTATGCGCTTAGCGTGCGGCTAGGGAGCGAAACAGGGAAGATTATTTTGGCGCTCGGTCGGACTTGTGCTAGTTTGGCTAATGCTTCTAACTCTTCACAAAGTTAGCGCGTAAAACTTGTGATAATATGTGGAATATCAAACGATGAAAAACACCCATCCCGACTGACCACGAGCTAATCGTAAGTATTTCCCCCCCAGTTCATTTACTAGAGTTTGTTTATTTAGCTAGTCTTATCAGCTGTGTGTGTTAGCTTGGCTAAGGTAATCCAGTTGAGTATATGCATTCAATAGAGACGTGAATTACACTACAAATGTGAGCCTGTATAAACTTTGTGTTTTTTTTTATGATTTGGTTAAGTCTTTTATTCTGTTTTCACTTTGTGTCTTGTCATTTGGGGAATGTTTATCTGTAGAAGTTTCGTGTTGAGTTAACTTTAATGTATTAAGTTGAAGTGAAACTATCGCGACTAAAGTAAATAGTTTGCTGCTTCACCGCTCATTAATATAGATCATCAGACAGAAATCATTATTTATAGAAATAATTGCAATAACTGCGAAATATGTCTTAGATAGATAATCCTTGTGTGTCGTAATCAAGAAAATCTCAAATAATTTGGCCTTTTTATGACTAGGGTAGTTTAGGTTGCAAAATGTCATAAGACAAAACACACAACATTTACAAAAATAATGTCATTTTAAAATATGTATTTAGCTTTTGTTTGAAGTTAAGTAAACATTATATGTGAAAACTGTCACTGCTACAACAGTAGGACATTCATTCATTTATTTCTGGGTGGTATTTTGTGGGTCCACATCAAATAATGTGATTTTATATATGTAGAAAGCATATTAAATACAAGTAAAGTGTCTACTTCAATATTTCTAATGATTTTGTCAAAATTAAATGTTAATTGTGGGTGAAATAATGTTATTTTGCATAACATAAATCATTATAATTGTAAGAGCCATAGTTTGATTTAATATAATTCATTAAAAGTGCTCTAATTCATGTACAGTTAACATATGTTTATATGTTTAGTTGTGTACATTTGTTGATTTCACCCCTACTCTTTTGTTTGTAATGGTTTGCTCCGCCCTTATTGGACTGTTTTAAGTTATATTACCAATTAGAAAGTGAAAGAAAGATGGAGCAACACAGTCTTTTGACCGGAGTTTATTGTTACTGTTTGAAAATTCAGTAAACATCTTTAAATGGAAAGAAACCTGAGTCAACTTATTGGCCGACTCATTTAGAAATTCTGAAAGTACAATAATAATGAAATAACGACACACTTGACCTGTACCGGTTAAAATATAGAAAGGGATAAGTGATCATGTATATTTAATATAATTAAAAACATCAAATAATTATTCTAAATGTTTAATTTTGCCATAAAAACTATTGTTGAACTGAATGACATTTTATTTATTGATCTCTGTAAATCACTGTAATAAATTATATATAATACCTTTTAAGGTATTAAAAAATACGTCTGTGTAGATCTGTGGCACGAATGTTTTGCTGCATTGTAATTGTGAAGGTTAAGAAGTATCTGTGAAAACGTCTGCGTTCTGAATTGTCATGTGTTTTTCCTCACTTTCTTATGGAAGTTTTAGATCAAAGGCTATAATCCTTATTGTGTAATGCGTTCTAATATCATGGTATCGAATGCGTGAGTGTGAGAAGAGCGTTGCTTTATGAAAATATTTCAGGAATGTTTCATTTTCTAAACCATTTTATCCATTAAGATAACTCAACTCTTCTTCTGCCAGAGGCTTGTTCTCAGAACCTTAAGGTAAACGCAGCAAAATTCATTATTTGCAACAACGACAACAAAAAAGTAGAAAGAAAAAGAAAATCTCTGCACTTGTGTACTGAACCAAAGTGGAAAAACTAGATGTTAATAAGCAATTTAAACAAGCATCAGAGATGTGTGTGTCTCTTTTTTGTATGCGCAAGAAAACCACAGGGTAAGAGGAACTGGTTTTGACTTATTCATGTTGCCAGATCTTGCAAAAACAAACGAAACATTTTTTTTCTCAAAATAAGACCAAAACACATTATACATCATTAACTACAAAAACACGTTCACTTTATTAGCTACAGGCTAAACAACAAGCCTGAAGATGTTTATAATAAGTGGACATGGCAACACTGACACAGCCTTACAAACATAAACAAGTAGATTTGTTAAAATTGCTAAACATAAGGAGTGTTGGTTTGTTGTAATATCACTGTTAAAGAAAAAATGATTGCAGATACCAATGATGCAAGATGGTTACCGCAGTGTGTCTTCACAGTAGAGTTCATTTAGCATGGTTCAGTTGGCTCAGTTGATATTTGTTCACTTTTAATATACACTAGTGCAGGCATAGTATAGTAGTAGCGTTTCTTGAATATTCCACCAGAATGAGAGTATAGTTCATAGGAATATTGGCGTAGAAAATAGTAATTGTTCATTTTCCATAGGTTTTATTACACAATGTAACTCCAGAAGACTCGAGCTTTAAATAGGTTAAAGATATTTTTGAACGAAATGCTAATGGTCTAATCCGATTCAATTCATTATGCTAAGCTAAGCTAAAAGTGACCTCGCCAGAACAAGAAATCAGCTGAACGTATTAAAAAATGGTTCAAGCCAACTGTTTATCTTTAAGAGACTTGTAAAATAAGCCTTTTTCAAAAAAAAAAAAATGGAGTGTTCATTTAAGGCAGGGGTGCCCAAACTCAGTCCTGGAGGGCCGGTGTCCTGCAAAGCTTAGTTTCAACCCCAATCAGACACACCTGAGCAAGCTAATCAAGCTCTTACTAGGCTTTCTAGAAACATCCGTGCGGGTGTGTTGAGGCAAGTTAGAGCTAAAATCTGCAGGACACCGGCCCTCCAGGACCGAGTTTGGGCACCCCTCCTTTAAGGTGTAATACTGTATGTCATGAATAAAGCAATCCGCTATGAGGAGAAGTTAAAAAAATGTCGTGCAAAAAAGTGTTTACAATAATACAGAAAGACAAGGGACCAAGAATGTGAACTTTACAGGGTTATTACAAGTTACAAGTTAATTTAAGCATTGGATTAATTGAAATAATTTGGTTAAATGCAATGTACACTGTATATGTACATATATTTAAGAGTGAAAAGAGATTTGGTTACATCATTTGCGGTATGTTAAGGCACTGGGTGGAGCTAAAATTCTCTTTTGACCTTATGTGCCTACGGTTTGACTCTCTGATTGGTGAAAATTTGGTACAGAATTATGGGTATTGTAGTTTTCTACCACATTTTACGCTGTTAAACAAATCTAAAAAAAAAAAACTCATGGCATGTCTGGTTTTAAAGTTTTAGCTTTAAGTTAAAAATCAATTCCATATGGAGTAAATGAATGCAGTTTTTAGTTTCAGTGCTCTGTTTTGGGAGAATTGTGTTTGCGTACACACACAGGCGATAATTTATAGTGTTCATACTTGTAAATATGGTTTTCACACCTGAAATAAAAAAAAGGCCATATGTTGTTTATTATGGATGGAGATATTATGGATGGACTGAGCCAGTAAATCTCAACAACTATTGTTGTTGTTGAGGTGTAAATTTACTTTTATGTTGTAAACGCCACTGTACATTTAAGACTAGCTATCAGTTTAGGTGTCACAATTTGATTTGATGCTGATTCACAAGTCACAATGTATTTTTGATTCAGTTCTTGATTAAATTCTGTCCATTAAAGAGATATTTTGAAGAAAGCTGAAAACCACTGACTTCAATTGTATTGTTTTATCCTACTGTGGACGTCAATAGTTACAGGTTTTAAACTTTCTTCTTCATCTTTTGTGTTCAATTCATAACCGCTTATGGGAGAGTAAATAGTAAGTCAATTTTCATTTCTGAGTGAACTATCCCTCAAAGCCATCATTACTATATACGAAAAGGATCTTATTTGGTTTCCTTTTTTCTCTGTTATAGAATTGCCTCAGACGCAGCTCTCACATCTGAAAACCCTTCTTACATTAAGAGAATGACTGTTTGCTTTAGGCTGGGGAATGAACCAGGAACCCTGGTGGCTGGATCTGGGTAAGAAGAACTGTTATTTATTTATTGTGTGTAATGTTGACTAAAGGATTATTGCCAATTTATTATAGACAGAAAGTGTTGTGTAGAATGTATCAGAGATGATTATTATTATGGAGCAATGGTTGCTCAAAGATGTTTAAGATGGCTGGATTTTGTTCAAAATTACGTCATTTCACTTTGTTTTTTTATTTCTTTTAATTATACAGTTTCCACATCCCTACCTTAAGATTATTAAAAGTATTGTTAAGATCTGAAATAAAGCGCTGAATTATGTCTTGTTTTCTAGGAATCAAATGGTCTGAAGAAGCCATGGGAAGCTGTTTTAGCTGTCCAGATAAAGAATCAATCCCTGACAATCACCAGAGCAAATTTAAGGTCAGTGTTTTCCACATTAGATTGTGATGATGTTGTGTGTATTTTGTTCATGTTGAGATCTGCTCTGATGTTTGCAGGTGGTGAATGTGGATGATGATGGGAATGAGCTGGGAGCAGGAATCATGGAGCTGACGGAGGACGAGCTGGTCCTGCGCACTCGCAAATGTGATGCTGTCAAGTGGCCTTACCTGTGCCTGCGGCGCTATGGCTACGACTCCAATCTCTTCTCGTTTGAGAGCGGCCGTCGCTGCCAGACCGGTCAAGGTAAAGCAGAAACCTCGTGTTCTGAAAATGTCAACAAGAAAAGTATGTGTGGTAGAATTAGCTATATTTAATAGAGGCATTTACTGAAATTCAGCTATTTGAAGGCTTCCCAAGTAAAGTCTGAGCTTTTGGTTATTAATGTGCAACTGTTGACATTTGAACCCAATGCTTTCAAAAGGATGAGAGAGCGGTTGCATGCTTGATCAGGTAAGTCCAGCTTGATGTGCTCCCAACATTCACGGCCAGATTTACTAAACAGGGCACATTAGAGTGAGATCGCAATTCCATCAAAAAGTATCAATGAGAGTGTAAAATCTGGAGGTGATTGTATTGACGGTGTTTGATTTAAAGGCATAGAATGTAATTTTTAACCTAGAGCGCCGTCGGCTGTTAAAACTGGCCTAGAGAGCCGTCGGCTGTTAAAACTGGCCTAGAGCGCCGTCGGCTGTTAAAACTGGCCTAGAGAGCCGTCGGCTGTTAAAACTGGCCTAGAGCGCCGTCGGCTGTTAAAACTAGCCTAGAGCGCCATCTGCTGTTTAAAACTAGCATGAAGCGCCATCTACTGTTAAAATCTAGCCTAGTGTGCTGTTTACTTTTAAAAATTAGCATAGAACGCTGTCTACTGTTAAAAACTAGCATGGAGTCGGTGCCAATGTCTTAGTGGTTAGTGCGTCGACACATACTTTAGCACCAAGATGCTCATGGCAACCCAAGCTCGATTTCCAACTTGAGGTCCTTTGCTGATCTTTACCCTCTGTCTCTGCTCCCCATGATTTTCTGTCAAAAACTCTCCACTGTCCTATCCATTAAAGGTTAAAAACCCCTAAAAAATTGTTTAAAAAAAACATCCTAGAGCCCCATCTGCTGTTCACAATTGACACATTTCTCAAATGATTTTTTGCCACAACTGTAATAAATCGATAAAGCTTAAAGTGTTTTTGTTTAGATTTTCAGATTATATTGACGGTGTTCAATTTAAAGGCATAGTATGTCATTTTCACCACTAGAGGGCACACATTCACAACAAACAAAGGCATATTTTAATGGCGTCGTGACTGAGTGTGGAAATCATGAGAGTTGTGGTCTTGAAAATATCATTGTATGAAATGTGAATGTATCAATTTTTCTGCAGAAATCATATTGATTTATGAGCTAAAGTATTCAACACTTGTTATCGTGGTAGTATGAAGCTAAAAGCTGTGAAACGAGAGCACTGAAGTAGGGTTGTCAAAAGTATCGAGTTCGGTACCAATCGGTACTGAAGTTTTTCATTTTTCCATTTCATTTGAGCACTGTTGAGCGCATTTAAAACTCCACTGATTGGCCATTGTGTTCACATGCTCAACAGAAATGACTGTGTCATTGTGAACACAGTGGCCAATCAGCTCTCAAATGTTAGCAGGAAATGGATGTTTTTAAAATTTCAGTAACGATTGGTACCGAACTCGATACTTTTGACAACATTACACTGAAGCAATTGCTAATGAGAGACAAGCGGGACTGATTCACAATTAGGTTTTTTGCGAACTTTGAGAAGATTAGCTTCATGTTAGGATGGAAACTCGACTGGAGTTGATGCTTTTGGACTCTCAAGATGTGTTTTTGTTTATTTGTTTGTGACCTACTCCATAACACTCACTCGTATTTTGATAAAATAGCAATTACGACATTATCATAGACCTTAAATATCACAGCCCCATGTGGACTATCATAAACCTAAATAAATCGTCTTGCATTATTCATTTTAATACTGTTCTCGCGAGTTTTGCATCTAAAATTAAGCTTTTTACGCACATACAATAACTAATTTTCATTGCTAGTTTTTTATTTTCGTTTTTTAATCATAGATGAAAATGTGCTGATGCAAGCTGTTAGTAAATCTGGCCCTGTGATTTACACTGCAGCCCCTTGTAGGCTTAGCAAATGTTGACCTCCCTGATAAAAACCTGAATAATGCTACACGTTTTTGTCCTGTGTGTTCGTTTGTCCACCAGTAGGTTTATTCACTAGAATGTACTTTTATTATTATTGTATGCCATCATCTTGCAAAGATAGTGCCCCTTCTGTTCTGTGTTGGTCTTTCAGCTGCATTTTTGTTCACGTTCTGCAGGGATTTTTGCCTTCAAGTGTTCACGTGCTGAAGAGATCTTCAACATGCTGCAGGACATCATGCATAACAACAGCATCAGCGTGGTGGAGGAGCCGGTGTTCGAGCCCACGCTCGCTCAAGCTGAACCAGACCTTCCTCTCACACCACACACACCAACCAGTACGTCTGTGCTTCATTAGTACATCAGCATGTGTTTACATTAATCTCCTGACAGAAAAGAAAACTTACATGACTCTGAATGCACATGCGCTCTTTCATCATGAGTATTTATGGTTAAAAACTAGCCTAGAGCGCCATCTGCTGTTTAAAACTAGCCCAGAGTGCCATCTGCTGTTTAAAACTAGCCTAGAGTGCCATCGTCTGTTTAAAACTAGCCTAGAGCGCCATCTGCTGTTTAAAACTAACCTAAAGCGCCATCTGTTAAAAACTAGCCTAGAGCGCCATCTGCTGTTTCAAACTAGCCTAGAGCGC
>CAIGQV010019532.1:2589289-2608845 GCA_903798115.1 Danio jaintianensis
ATAGATGTTTCCCAGTGATGGGTTGTGGCTGGAAGGGCATCCGCTGCGTAAAACATATGCTGGATAGCGACCCCAGATTAATAAAGGGACTAAGCCGAAAAGAAAATGAATGAATAAATAATATATATATATTGCGATATGAATACAATTTCACTAGATGAGTTGAATAACTATTTGGAAAGAATTTATCATTTTAGATTGATTGGGAAAATTCTGTAGGGGAGTGCGTCTGCATAAAATATATATGAAACAATCTACAAACGACAAGATTCAATAAAGAAAAAGATACCAATTTAATAAACAGCTTTGAAATGTTTTCTGATGACTCAAATTGTGTTCAGGTATACAGTGACACATTTGCTAAATGATCAATTATAATCTAGACTCAACATTTGCGAAATGATAAACTATAATCCAGACTCAACATTGCGTTTGCTCGCGATGTGACTATTGCGAATGATCACATTGCGATATCTATGCTGAAACGATATATTGTGCAGCCCTAGTTCAAAGTATATCTTTTTTTTTTTTTATCACAGACTGAAGTAATGGAGCTGAAAATTCAACATTAAATCACAGCCATAAATTCAAGTTAATCTACATTCTATATAAAAAGTGCTGTGCTACATTGTAATAATATTTTACAGTTTTTATCAAATTAATGCAGCCTTGCTGAACAGAATAATCTTTTAAAAACATGCCTTTATTTTAAGGTGACGTAGTTACAGTGCAATTATTCATTTAACTACTGAGTAATATTAATTAATTACATTTGTTTACTACTTGAGTGGGGTTAGAATGCGGGTTAGGCTTAGTAACATGCAGTGTGCGAATTATACATTGACGATCGGGCCTTTTATAGTAAGAAATAGCTTTCTCTGATCTATATCTTAAATATTAATAATTAAAAATGTATAATATAAATATTCATTTGATCCCCCCTATAACGGTTCATACCATTGTGAATGCATAATGCAACAATCAATGCTAGGAAAAATATCATTCAACAGTCGATTGAATTGGCAGAATTGGCAGTTCTAGAGCAACGAAAGACATCTTAAGTATTTACAAAACACGTTTCTTGTAAAATGGGTGTTTATATCTGCATGTAGCCTAAAAAAAAAAGAAAAATTAGACACAATTCGTATAGTTTGACCTATAGTATCTTCTAAAAGTCACAAAATATCCCTCAAAACACTGAAAACGTATACATTTTATTAATAAATTTGATGTAATTTAAATACATTCATAAATTTGATTCACTGAAGCATGTATCAAAGCATGTACCAAAAGTACTACCGAAAAAAGTTGACCTCCCCGATCGTCAATGTATAATTCGCACACTGGATATAAACACCTATTTTACAAGAAACATGTTTTTGTATGATTATTTTGTATGATATGATTATCTGTTATTATCAACGCGTTGCTTGCCATGCGGCATATTCATATTGATTGTAACGAGCGCACGTGAGGGCTATCAGCACTCACTCACACATGCATATCTGATCTGACAGCCTTTACAGCAGCAGGGGGGATAGGTATGCCAGTCACTGAATCCAGCATACTCTCAACCCTCCGCCACATTCTGTCTTTATATTATGCACTGTGTTTGTCATAAAGTCATCTGTGCTCAATGCTCAGGTGTTGTATCAAAATCTGACTCCGCTTCTCATGCATGCTCGTGACGTGTCACACAGCGCCTGCAGTTGAAGTTTCAAACTCACAGCGGTTCATCATAAACCTTTCATCGATAATTATTCCCGCAATTGACAGCAAGAACGAACATAGAAGCGTTGTCTGATTGATAAGCAGCACCTACATGTGTTCAAAAGAATCTAAAACGCCAAATAGGATGAATTTATGCCACATTTTCTAAAGTAATACTATCTGTATTTAGCTTTTCGCTTGTACGGTGGCTCTGAACTGTCAAAACAGTTTTTGGACATTACATATTTGTACATGTGTACATTACTGTAACACGTTTCATTCAAGATAAGGACCCGCTCAAATGTTCTTTGATTTTCATTTTGTTTAAAATATATTTAACTTGCTTGTTAATTAAATCCCATTTTGTTATTTAACCTATTATTTTTATGAAGCAGTCAAGTTACATGTTAATTTGCTATGCGAAGAAAAGGAAATAAGTAATTTTTGGCATGCTAATTTATGTAAAATCATGAATATAGGTCTCTATAATCACCTTGCAATTTTGAAATTATTGCTTTTTTTGCTTTGAGTAGGCTGTTCTGTTCATAAGATCAGATCAAACTGATCTAATTTTTTTTTTAAGTTTAAGTTTTTCAAATAAAATCAGTTGTTCACTGTATAAACATATAACATTTTGAAATATTTATATTTATCGGCCTATATATCGGTAATCGGCCTCCAAATCTGAAGAGTTATCGATATCAGCCCAAAAATCCATATCGCTGCATCCCTACTTAAGATGTCTATTGGTGCTCTAGAACTGCCAGTTTCAGACTGTTGAGTGATATTTTTTTCCTAGCATTGATTGGTGTGATTCACAATGGTATGAACCGTTATAGAGGGGTCAAATATATATTTATATTATACATTTTTGATTATTAATATTTAAGATATAGATTAGAGAAAGCTATTCCTTACTATTAAAGGGCCGACCCCCTTACATCTTGTTTTGATGTCCTTTAGGGGGATCAAGCATTAATTAGGCAGGTCAATTCCCCCCAACCCCCCCTGTAATTTTCACCCTGGTTACATGTAGTTATTCATTGTAATTACTATAGTAAGTTCATGGAACATGTGTAACTACATCACTTATTTAAAGTGTTACCAAAAATCATGTAAAAATTGGACTCATCCCAAACTTTGGACTTGTATTATCGAAATTTACTCTAGTAAGATCTGGTGTTTTCTCTGTGAGAGAGTACGTCATTAATCAATTGTATTATCTATCGTCTCCTCATTTTCCCCTATGTTGTCCTCCAGGTCCACCTCGGGTGATACGGTGCAGCTTGTTGAGCAGTCGCTGGACACGAATCTTCTGAATAATGCTGTGCGTCTGCGTATCCCACAATGCCTCCTTCTGCCCGGAGGCGTTTCCATACAGGAGACACTCAACAACGTGATTATTCTGATCGTCACCAGCCAATCAGTGCATCGCCTGGTGCTGCAGCATCCCACCCGCATGTACCGCAGCGTGAGTCACATGACCTTTACTCTGCTTTCACACCTCCACTAACTTCAGCCTCATTTACATAGTCATTTACATATTTTTTCATCATAAACCTGTTGCTTGTATACGTTCCTGACATGTTTGTGATATTGCTTGCGTTTGATTTGCATTCATGCTGTCAACATATGCACTTAGTGTTTGTTAGATGAAATATATTCGATGCAGCAATGATATTACTGTTTTTTTTTTCTTCAATATTATGATTTTGTTGTGATGCTATCTTCTAAATGTACCTAATTTTAAGTAAATGTTTTAAAATCATAAGATGTCATTTTGTTTTATTAAGTGTTACCTATTAGCTAGCAATATATGTGACATCAGATACTCCAAATGTAATCCAAAAGTAATCAGACTACCATAATTGTGTAATCTAATGGGCCGTTCACATAAAATGCATCTAAAAATGCGAGATGTAGCACTCAGGAATAGTTTATATTAAAAAGTGCCGCCTCCACCATGTTAACATCAAATAAAATCATTGTCATGACAACTTGTTACTGGAATCAGAAGCTCGTAATGATCTGAGATCTTCTGATTGGTCCCCTGATTTGGAACTGACATTAATGAGTGACGCTGCATGTAGAAGTTGCAATTCCAGCGTTATGGATGTGACGTTTGTGGTAAAAACTTGAAACATAATTTCACAGAGGATGTATACTGTATGTTAACATATTTGTCTCTTACAGGATCTGGTGACTGAACTCCAGATGCAGTCCATTTTCACAGACATCGGGAAGCTTAATTTAAATGGACCAGCACACAGTTACGTTCTCCCGTTCACACAAGGCCCGCAGTCCAGCGCTCCCTCCACATCTGCAGCCTGGATCAGCCACCAGGGGGAGGCGATGTTCGCTCTCGCCTCGTCCTCAGGAGGCATCACTGTGGTCACCTTACCAGCTCATAATCAGGACGGTTCGTATCTACATCTCTATCTGTCATACCCTAAATAAAGTTTAATAAATAAATACATTTGTTTATGAAAAGCTTCATCTGTACACTAAGGCTGCATTTAGTTTTCATCCATTAAAGTCTGCATGAAATAAAAATTCACATTGTTATCCTTAAAGGTCCCGTGAAATAAAAATAAAAATATTTAGATGTTAGTTAGTCTTTTGAGTCAGTTTTAAGGATGTCTATTAGCTAGTGTGCTTCAAAACAGTGACAATTCGTGTTATATAAAACTGATATAAACATCCGAAGTGTGCAGTTTGTCACTTCCGCCTAAATTGTTCAATGATTTTTCACATCACTTCATACTTAAGTTTCTCATCACATCTTGACCAATCAGATGCTCTCTAGTATCTGGCATGCCCCGCCCCCTTCTCATTTGCTTTTCATTTGATGCGCTTGAGCTCAAGCACTCTCACTGGCAGAGCTGTGATAAAAACAAAACACCATAGGCTGTTTTTTTGGGGGGGTTTTTTAAAGGGGAGGGGCTACTATATGCCCCGCCCTCTCTTCATTTTTCAGTTGAGATTACATTAAACATAGAATAAAAAAATCCACATTTCAAAGCACCTTCTCGGGACCTTTAAGGTGAATGCTTAATCCCTGCAAATTAATCCACTCAAAAAAACCCCTGTTTGTTTTGGTAATCTTCAAAGTCTGACCATTTGCTTTAGCCTTTAGTGTGGCAGTCCTTCTGTTGACGTCAACTTGATGGCTTCCATAGCAACTGTATATCAACATTTTTAGCCACGCCCCTCTTTCTGTTAGTTCCTGTCCACGCAAAAATGGGTATTTTTGGCCATTTGTCCCACACAAAAATGTCCTATCAGGTGACCGAAACCGAAACTTTCTGAAAACTTAAGCCTGGGTGAGGATTTGACATCAGTGTATGCGCTGTTTTCTCCTCTCTGATTGGCCAAAATGGCTGGGTTCACACCAAACGCTATTGAGGCAAATTCCACACGTTTGCAGCAAATGCTTCACGTTTTTTGCGTTGTTCACACCGCAGGACGGTAAACAGCCTCTATTTTCACGTTTGCTTTGACTTGTATGCAGTAAACTTGCGCAAATAAGTAATTCATCATTTGGTTTAAACCCAGCTTAAAGGCTTTTATCGCCACCTGTTGGTCTGGTGTGCCTTTAACATGCATCACAATGCGTATTGACGTTTTCATGTGGACAGAGAATGTTTTTTAAAACGAAGGTGGGGAAAACGGCTTATAAAAATACCCATGTATGCATGGACTTGGGCTTAGTTTGCTAAGAGGGAGTGATGCGCAAAAGAAAGCTCCGCCCCCTACTCAATATTCCATTTCAGTTGGAAGTACATCAACATACTGAAATAAAAGTTTCAGCATCTTCCTGTTCATGTGGACTGTAATGTGGTGCAAAGCTAAATCTCCATCATCATTACTTCATTCCATGTCCTTTAAAAGTTATAATAATATGCCTATTTTTGTAATGTCATTGTAAAACCATTGTAATGTGCTGATGTTCATGATTGTGCTCTCCTTCGGAAAGGCTCTGTGTCCATTCTGGAGTTGAAGCAGAGTTCAATGATGCAGCGTCTGGCCGGCTGGATGCCCACTGCCATCAGGTACCCCATTGCTTTTGCTTAAATTTGCAATGGATATCAGGTCATATATAGAAACGTGATCTAAACGGAGCATGCTGTTATTCTCAGGGGAGATCAGAGCATGTCTGATATGGCCATCAGTCTGGCCGTTCATCAGCTGGAGGACGACACTTTCATTTTCACACTGTGTCAAGATCACAAGCTGCGGATGTGGTCACTAAAGGTCAGTTATATGCCTATAGTATACATTGAGAGATTATTTTTCTAACTTATATTTTGAATTATGAAGAGAAATCGGATTATTCAACAAATAAGTTGCATAGCTAATTAATTCACCCTCCCCTGTAATTAATTTAAATATATATATTTCTCAAGTGCTGTTTAAATGGGGAGAATGTGTTTTTAATAATATATTATAATAGTTTTAATAACTAATTTCTTTTGTCTTTGTCATGATGACAATATATAATAGCAGTTCCATACAAACTCTTTTTCTAAGTTGTTTGTGTAGGCTTGTATTTTACAGTACTGTAAAAAGACTCCAATATCTCTGTCAACATTGTAAAATAATTTAATTTGATTTACCAAAGTCACACAAGAGCCAATTTCACATCCATAACAAAGCGTTTTCCTCATAAATGCAAAAATGTTAAATAAAATAAATATTTTGTGTGCTATAGAGACATTATAAGGATATTATCTATTTTAAGATGTGCACTTTAACACAATTTCTACTTAGTATGTTGTATACTGTTAATTTGCATACTTTTTTGCTCACATCCATAACGCATGTTTATTTCTCTGTTAAAATATAAAACATGTTTGCAGATTGATGTTTTTCTGATCCCTTAACTATGTGGTATGTGTTATGGAAAATATATTCAATTTACTGTTAAGATATGCGTTCTCTGAATATTGTTATTGAATTTGAATGTCACATGCATAACTCTGGAATTGCTCATATTATTAAACAAGATACTAGTAATCTGCTTAATTCGGCAAGTTAGGATAATTAGGCAAGTCATTGGACAGCAGTGGTTTCTTCTGTAGCCAAGCTAAAAAATAAATACAGCGGGGGAAATAAGTATTGAACACGTCATGTATTTCCTGGGAATAATATTTCTAAAGGAGCCGTTGACATGGAATTGAAGCAGATTTTGGTAAACACCCAAAAAATACAAACATAAAAAATAACAAAACAAAAAAAATATGTGTAATAAGAATGAAATGACAGAAGGAGAAAGTGCTGAACTACTGAAACACATTTAATACTTTATATAAAAGGCTTGTTTGGTGATGGCAGATTAAAGACGCCTCTCGTATGGAGAATGAAGTCATGCATTGCTCAGGTGTGAGTTTTTCACAGACTTCAACAGAGTGTAAAATCTTGATGGTTCTGTGGGTCTCGTCTATCAAATCTGAGCTTTATTTTGTATTCTCTATTGGATTCGGGTCAGGTGATTGGCTGGGCCATTCTACAGCTTGATTTTCTTTCTCTGAAAGCGTTTGAGAGTTTCCTTGGCAGTGTTTTGGATCATTGTCTTGCTGAAATGTCCACCCTGATTTCATCTTCATCATCCTGCTCATGTAGATGTTGGACTGAAGCAGCTGATATTCATTTACACTGAGGAAGGGTTGCTGAAGAACTACCGAGAGATTTCAGCTGCTGTCTGAGCCTTCACTGCCTTTCTACACCTCCCTTTCTACATGTGTTCAATACTTTTCCCCTGCGTCATTTCATTTTATTACACATAACTTAATTTGTAAACTAATTAGATTTGTTTTCTTTGCATATATGGATTTCTTTGGTTGTTACCAACATCCGGTGAAAATATCAAGGCAACAGCACCTTTAGTAATATGTTTTCTGAGAAAAATGGCGACGTGTTCAATACTTATTTCCTCCGCTGTATATTTTAGGGGTTGCTAATAATATTGACTTTAGCCGTTTTCACTTCTTTTTCTTTTTAAGTGTTCTCTTTATTCCAGTCAAACTAAAATAATTCTTTCTCCAGAAGATTAATATGATATGAAATCTGCTGATGTGAGTGTGTGTGTGTTGTCTCAGCATCAGATGTGTGTGCTGGTCACCGATATGCTGGAGTTTCTGCCTGTTGGTCGAGGGGAAGTGAAAGCGTCTCCAGCTCAAGCTCATAAACTGCGGCTCTTCTTCTCCTCCTCCACCGGTCTGTGCGTCGCCGTCTACCTCTCCGTCCCCAAACGCAGCCAGTTCTGTGTGCTGCAGCTGGTGGCCAATGAGAGCGGCCGCTACAGCCTGGACCACATCTCCACGCTGTTCTCCACACAGGTACTGGAGCAACGTGCAGTAAACCTCGTTCAGGCGACTGATGGAGGTGTGCTCATCATTAGTTTGTGTGAAACAGGAGACGCTGGTGGATTTTGTCTTGACGGCGACTGATATTTGGGCTCTGTGGCTGGATAGCGACAACCAGACGGTGGCCAAGTACATCAGCTTTGAGCAGTGAGTACTAGAGTTTGTTTTTATTTATATACACAATATTGCAATAATAGTATATGCAATATCCATATCGCAGGGAAGTGCAATAAATTTAAAATAGTGTTTGTGTGGTGCATGCATAGGTTGTTAATCCAAATCTGACCAATCAGATGAGGCCTGTACTATCTTTAGCCCCGCCTCTTCAGTAGGTGCAGTTAGATGAACTGAAAATAAACACTAATGCTGGGAGATAAGAAAGGAAAATGACAACAGCCAATAAGAATCAGATTTTCCGCCCTGGTTTTTTTAGTCGTTCGTGGTGTCTTAGAGAATATTACCTGTTTATAGTAGTATGATCCCGCATAAGAAGTTGATAAAATAGCTTTTTGAAAGTTATATCGTAAGAAATGTCATTATCACAACACTCAACATATTTTCACAGTATCATGCGGTGCATATAATATATAATGAAAATATTAGTGTTGAGCAAAGATAAATCGCATCCAAAATAAAGGTTTGTATTTGCATAATGCATACATTTGTACTCTGTATATTTATTATGCATTTATTACGTATATTTGAGAAAACGTTTATTTATATTTAGATATGAAAATCTAAATAAATATGTATATGAATGATACAAATTGTGTATAAATTTAAATATATATATATAATTTTATTTTTTTTGTGTAGTTTATTTTTTGAGTATGAATGTGTGTTCGATATACATAATAAATATATGTTATACACATTGATATTACAAAACAAACTATTAATTTGTATGTGATTAAATCGCTATTAATCTTTGTCCACAACTAGAAAAAACAACTGCTACTAATCTAACAAAAACTGAAGCTTGCAGTCCAAACATTAGTACATCCAAATTAATGTTAGAGGAAAAATGTTAAATAAGCTTTAACAAACAAGAAAAATCAAGAGAAGCACAAAAATGAGAAAATCTAGCTGAAAGTTTGTAGTTGCTAGTTTTGTTTTTGCAATAACCTGTTGAAATTGAAATGTGTTATATGTATCTTTCAATTCCTAAAGATGTTCGGTGACCAAACTCTAATGGATAAAACTGTTCATTTTCAAAAGTGTGTGTACTCATTCATGCTGAGCACTGTATTAAAATTGCTGATAATGCCTCAGAGTGAAAACACTCTATATATTAACATTGCCACTTGTTCAGTAACACCACAGGCATGTGGAACCAGGTGTTCGTCCAGCCATCGCCAGAGGAGGAAGTTCACATCGGAGAAGACCAAGATCCTCGGGTAAAAACACTCGGGTGTCCGTGGGGTCTTAAAAAGTCTTAGAATGTCCTAAATTTCAAAGACAATTAAATTCACTGAAATAGTGTTGTAGGTCTTAAATCATTTTAAACAGGTCTTAATTTTCCTTATAAATTCCTATACATTTTATTTTTTGTTTGTTTTGTTTTTTTATTGCAAAGAGATTCAATTCACAACAGCTGTTAGACATTTTTACTGCAAATTCTCCTAATTAAATTCCCAAATCAGGGAAGGAAAACTAAAGCAACACATCCCTTTACATGAATTTCCATTAATACAGATGTACAAACGTAACTGGGCCATTAGAAAAAATCTTTAGCCTTTAGCCCTGTATAAGTCTAAAGTTTCATCCATAATCGTCTTAAAAAGTCTTAAATTTGACTTGAGGAAACCTGCAGAAACACTCTGCCGTTAACGTCTTGCCTCAAACTGTTGTCTGTTTACAGGAGATATATCTGGACGTGCTGTTTTCACCCCTGCGCTTCACAGCCTCGGCCATCATCAAAGCTTTACAGGTACAAATCTGCACGCTTCATTTCACTTTACTTTGTGCCAGTTATTGACGGTTTCCCCAGCAAGCAATTTTGTGTTTAATAGACATCTAATAAACATCTAAACATAGACGGCTTGGCTAAAACAAGACTAAATGATGTCTAATAAGACGTCTAATAATAGCCCAAAACTAGACTAGTCTTCAAATTCGCAGATTAGACAGACTTCACATGTCCATCCAAGTTTAGTTTTGAGCTATTCTTAGATGCCTATTAGACTTTCACTGACAGCCCAAATTTAGCCTTGTTTTAACTAAGCCATCTATGTTTATATGTCTATTAGATGCTTATTGGGTGTCTGTTGGGTGTCTATTGAATGTCTTTCAGACGTCTATTAGGCAATGTTTGCTGGGTGTCATTTATTTTTCCATGACAAAACAAAACTAGCTGAAGACACCAGCACAAAAACACTCAGTAAAATATTGTATTCATCATCATTAGGAAACAAGAAATGGCATCTTTTTTTTTTTTAAATCAACATTTCAGCACGCTCCTACTGTCGTTTCTGATCATTTTTCTAAATTTCTTGTCATATAGTTGATGATTATTGTTTTCCCAGATTTATAAGCGAGGTCCAGAACGATATTCTGATTTATCATGGGAGGAGCTGAAGAAAGAGGTCACGGTCACAGTGGAAAACGAGGTAAAGCACTTCTGTTTACCGCCTCGTGTTCCTTTCTGCTGTTTAACCGTGTGTTTGCATATGCTAATCATTTTTAAAAGGAAAAATTGGGACTTTTTCAAAATATTTGATCAAAATCAAACTGTTTGGCTGATTTTGAACTGTTTTTGTGGTGATTATGACTATTGCTGACATGACATTAAATGAGTAAACTGTGTGTTCAGCTTCAGGGGAGCGTGACGGAGTATGAGTTTTGTCAGGAGGATTATCGTCTGCTCCAGGTGGAGTTCTGGTCCAAGTTTTACGCCTGCTGTCTGCAGTACCAGGACGTTCTGTCCACACCGCTTGCCTTGCACGTCAGCCCCTCCACCGCTATGATCTGTGTCCTCAAGAAGGTAACGCCGCCACAAGACTCAGAGCTTCTTTTTTACATTTTATTTTGCGGGAGTGATTAATTACGGTAGTTTTTATGTTATGGTTGGTCACCTATTTGTTTTTCTTCCTCTTTTCCAGGGCTTCGTGTCTTTCTTGTTGCCCTGCTTTGCTGTGGACCACCTGTACCTGTCCTCCGATGAATACCTGTTTTCTGAAGAGGAGACTCCTATTGCTGAGGGTGAGAGGACCGTAATCTAGCACAATAAATTTGATATCGTGAGATGGCTTAGTGCAGTCAAAATAAAAGCTTGATGCCTTGCTGTTTGAAAAGAATGAAATTAAGCCATGCATATTAGTATAGTACTTTTGAAATAAAACATTTTTACTCATTCTTATATTTTACAACACTTTTAATAATAACCTGTTAACAATAACAGTTTTAATAATTCATATCTATCGTGATTTATTTTTTAATTGGTCAAAAAACCTATGAAAACACTTACAAATATATTTTTAAAACCTGATTTCAGCCGTGAACTTTACTGACAATTTCTGAATGAGGATTGAAAGTAAATATTGCAAAAGAATGGCAAATAACACACGTTGAGTTAAGTGTAATGTGCAAGTGTGTTTAAAGTTGGTCTCGAAATAGATTGAAATAGTACTTGTACAATGCAATCCAGTATTGGGTTGTACTTGGTATTTTGATGTATTTTTATTTGAAGGATTTAGCCATTAAAAATGCATTAAATGATTTTTCATCATTTTAAAAACAATTCGTTACGTAATTAATTTAAAATAATTACAAAATAACTATTCAAGTCCCATGATGAAATGTCCTGTATATTTTATAACATGGAAAAATATAAAGTATATTCATGCAGCGCTAATATTTCTGCATTTAAAGACTATCATGTAGTTTGTCCACTGTAAGACAGCAAACCACTGTAACATGAAATATATACAGGTGAAGTCAGAATTATTAGCCCCCCTGTGTATTCCCCCCCCCCCCCAATTTCTTTTTAATGGAAAGATTTTTTTTCTTTTGAACGCATCCTTGCAAAATAATGATGATACAACAACAACAACAGTTAAACAAATAACAAAAAACTAACAAACAAACAAGAAAGTACAGTTCAGCTCACATACACAAATAGGGTTTACAGGGAGTTCATACATGGGAGTTAGAGGGCGACATACATGGGAGTTCAGTATGTCTGGAAAATTAAAAGAATATTGAAGTATTAATAGTAAGTGTAAAACTATCAACAAAACCAGTCATGATATTCTTAAATAAATCCTCTTGTCAGGATAGAAGCAATATCAAAATCAACATATGCCAGCAAAGGTTCCCAAATTTTATGAAAAACTCCACTTTTATCATGTACAATACAGGTCAGATAATCTAACGACACGTATTCAAGAATAGTTCGATGCCACATCCTAACAGAGGGAGCCTTATCTGCCTATTCTTGCATTAAAAATAAGAAAATTGAAAAACCTCATTTTGTACTTATCAAGACTTACAGGGGGGGACATTCCTAACAGATTAGAGATGCGCGGAACAGCTGAAATGTCACCCAAATCCACGGCTATATACTAATCATCCACCCGCCACCCGCCCGCACATATAATTTTATGTGATATATATATATATATATATCCGCACCCGACTGTCACTTTAATAATTCTAATTCTTTGTTTCAAGCATGATGATCAGCTTGGATTGTTTGGTATTAACAGCAGATTCAGTGAGCTAATCTGTGCATCCCTTGCCAGAGACAACATGGAAGGGGCATACTGTATATCAAGGCAGCACAGGTCCACACATGCATTCACGTAACTTCCAGTGGTATGTTTTGCTGTCCTGACGAATATAAGAACTTAGTGCTTGTCTGACTTTGACTTGACGGGCCTTTCGGTTTAGCACACACATGATGTTTCATATTTGAGGTACCGGTCTTGCAGCTTTCATATAAAGCGCTTTACAACTGTTGTATAGCCTATAACATACCCAGCACTTGATTCAACCTCGTTAACCTTTGCTAAAACGCTCCCACGCGGCACTTTTCTTTCCTTCCTTTTGTTTTATTTTTAATTCTCCCTTTTTAAGTTTATCGGTTTCGCCTCCATTTCTGCTTTAACAAATGTGTTTAAAAAATACAAAGCAAAAATCATTAATAATTAAACTCATCCACCCGCGACCCACTCGCAGTTAATCATAATGTATTTTATATTACCCGACCAGCGCCTGCGAATATAACCGCCATCCGCGCATCACTATAACAGATAAGATTTCAACACATTTCTAAATATAGTAGTTTTTATAACTCATTTCTAATAACTGATTTATTTTATCTTTGCCATGATGACAGCACATTTTAATGAATATTTTTCTAGATACTAGTATTCATCTTACAGTGACATTTGAAGGCTTAATGAGGTTAATTAGGCAAGTCATTGTATAACAGTGGTTCTACAATCGAAACAAAATATTGCTTAAGGGGGCTAATAATATTGACCTTCAAATGTTTTTAAAAACTGCTTTTATTCCAGCTGAAATAAAACAAATAAGACTTTCTTAAGAAAAAATATTATAGGAAATACTGTGAAAAATTCCTTGCTCTGTTAAACATAATTTGGGAAATATTTGAAAAAGAAACAAAATATTCACAGGAGGGCGAATAATTTTGACTTCAACTGTATATTTTATAATAGTTGATCATTTTCATAACATATCGACTTATCTGTGATTTTCCTCAGACGCAGACGTGAGTCGGGACGTCCTGCAGCTGGTTCAGTGTCTGCGTCTGGTGAACGAGTCTCTTCCAGAAGAAATGGCCTACGAGATGGAGAAAGCCCTGGACGAGCTGCTGTCTCCGGAGAAAGTGTCCGAGAAAATCCTGGAGAGCCTTTTGGCCAATGACACGTCAGTATCAGCAGGGAACGTTTAAAAGGTCTATTACAGTGATTGAAAGTCAGAGAGGATGGAGTGTCAGGGATTTTCTAATACAAACGCATACATAAAAACAATACAGTCTTTTTGCATAGATAATTAATTTTATATATCATTTGTATCATATAAATGAAACAAATTGTATATAAATTAACATTTTCTCAAACGTGTATTTATATAAACAATACATATGCACTGATCACACACACACACACACACACACACACACACACACACACACACACACACACACACACACACACACACACACATATATATATGTATGTCAAAACAAACTTATTTTGGATGCAATTAATCTTTGCCCAGCATTAACAGGCCTCTTGAATTAAATAATGCAGTTCAATTGAACACTCTGTCTTAAACAGATGTGATGTGACAACACGCTAAGATATATTTCCCTTTTTGTTTGCTCAGTGCTCATAAGTGATGGAAATTCAGCTTTTTAGTCTGTCAAAGTCAGGGCATTTGGCTTAAAGTGGGAACCCCATATCTCTTACTTAATGCGTTTCTGCCAGTTGTTGATCAGCTTAAAGTCTAAAGTGAAGTGTTTTCTTCAGTGGGAACGTGATTGGGGACATTGCAAACAAACTGCAGGACATCTATAACCCCGTCGCTGCCATGAACATACTGCTTCGAGAGCTGGACCTGGAGGCCGACACTGAGCCTGACACCAGACACGCAGGTACACATGTACATAATACCTGTTTTAGAACTGATGAGCTGATGTACTCGCATTGTAAAAAAAATTAAATCTGTCAAATTTATGGTTAAAAAAAAATATGGCAACTCAAATTTTACAGTTAAAAATTGGGTAAAAACCATAAAAGGAATTTCCAAATGTTGCGATAAATTACCATATATTATTAATTTATAGTGTTGTACACCAATATTTTAAAGTACTAACTTGCACCTTTGTTACCTTTGATGAGAAGGACAAACAATTGTTCCCACAAGCAGAGAAGCATGCTAATATATAGATTAATTCATTCATTCATTCATTTTCCTTAGGCTTAGTCTCTATTTCAGGTCACCACAGCCGAATGAACCGCCAACTATTCCAGTATATGTTTTACGCCGCGGATGCCCTTCCAGCCGCAACCCAGTACTGGGAAACACTCATACACCCTCATTCACACACACACTCATACGCTACGGACAATTTAGTTTAGTTAATTCACCTACAGCGCATGTTTGGACTGTGTTGGAAACCTTAGCACCCGGAGGAAACCCACCCCAACACGGGGAGAACATGCAAACTCCACACAGAAATGCCAACTGGTCCAGGAGACTACAGTGTTCATCTTAACTCAATTTGTAATTGAGTTTCTAAAACTTTAATGGCGGGCGGTTGCTTCTTACTCAGGGCTGTTTATGCTAATGAGGGAGAGATGGTCACTAATGGGCGGGGCTTTCCCCCTCTGATGACACGTACGAAGGGAAAGTGTCAATCAACATGTTTCTACAGACAGTTTTTATCTAGATTGATTATAAACAATACAATTAATTTTTGGCTGGCTGTATTCACACACCTTTGGCACACAGCTGTGTTTAAAGTGATTTTTGCATAATAGGTAATCTTTAACTCAAATCAGCTTTTCTGAAACCAAAAACTCAAGAGTTTCTCCATCTCAAACTGAATTAACTCTGATTTGACGTTTTAATTGAGAGTTTGTTGAATCTGCTTGTTGAAACGGGTTTTTGTTTTGTGGTGTGTGTTTCAGGTCAGTCTCTGCGAGTGCGCATCAGTCTGTCTCAGCTGTACGGCAGCAGCATCGCTGCTAGTCTGATCTGTCAGGCCGTTTGTCAGACCGCCATGACCCGAACGCTGCTCTGCAGAGACCTGCTCATCCTGCAGCAGCTCTACCTGCGCATCGGAGAAAATGTGAGTATACACACACACACACACACACACACACTGATTCTACAATTGTGGGTACTATTTAATTGTGTGTCATATTCGGTGTCTCCAAGATAAAAGGTGCTTTGATTTGTGCATTTTTTTTATTCGATGTTTGACGTAATCAAATGAGAAGCGTCTCGAAGGGGGTCGAGCTTGTCAGATACTAGAGAGCATGTGATTGAGTGAAGTATCAGTATGATAGTTTTAAGGAAATCTATAAGCTAGTGTGCATCAAAACAGTTGCTGCGTCCCAATTCGCATACTATCCGTCCTAAATAGTATTCGAAAATAGAATTAGTATGTCCCAAACCATAATATGTTGAAAAGAGTATGCCAAAGGTTCCCGGATACTCCACTATCTTCGGTAGAAATTGGAAGTGTGGAAGCGTCCATACTTTAACCGCTTATATTGCCCACAATACATTGCGCGTTGGACGTGAATTTGATTAGAACTACAAACTCGGGTGAAAAGAGTAAACAAACTACAAACATGGCGGACACGTTAGACCAACCGTCAAGTAGAGAGTCTTTGGTAAAGATGTTTGAATGACTGTTAATATCTAGCCAACTGGAGAATATGTAAATCACATTTTCAGTGTTATAATTCATCTGCAACAACAATGTCAACTAATATCAAGATATATTTGGACATTAACTTCTGAATGGATAATTACCCAAAGACCTAAGGAGAATTCTCTGCATGAAAGACTCGCGAATTACAGATTATCCTGCTGCTGAATCTCCGATAAGTTTGGTAATTAAATATGAAAGAAATGTGGATGATGTGCCGAGATGATTGACGGGATGTAACTAAGCAACATAACGATCTGTTAACGAGGAAGTAGCATGTCTCAAATCTTGCATACACTTCTGTAACACACTCAAAGGTATATACTTTTCCTTAACAAAAAAAGTACATACTTGTAGGGTGTAGCATAAGTATGTGAATTGGGACACAGCAAGTGAGTTCACTCAAAAAAAAACAAAAAAAACATATCATGACTTAAAACTGCCAGGGCTTTAAAACACATCCACATGTTTTATTTGGAGTTGTCAAAGTAACTGAGTAAGCTGTAAAGGCTCCGCCCCTTTCTGGAAATGGGGTGGGGTGTAATAACTGATTTGCATTTAAAGAGACAAGAAAAAAAAAAATTTCTCTAAAAGACCGTTTGGAGCATGATATGATAACCAGTCTGTGACATTCTGGAGATAAATGAGTCTTCTAGGAGTGACATGAACAAAGCAATAATACTAAACTGTGCTTGAAAATGTAACATGGTGCTGTTTATGTGTATTCATTCCCTTATGGTGTTCGCTGGTCTTTTCCTTGAGCCTAGAATTTAAGTGGGAAAAAAATTGTGGGCTTTCAAACTTTGTGTGTGTGTGTGCAGGTGTTTATTTCTGGCGGTCCTCAGTTGCTGCAGCTCCAGCAGGACTTGATTCCTCGATGCTCGAATCTGCTTTGCACGTATCACCTGCTGAAACAGATGAGCCTGACGCTCTCCTCATCCGTCCCGCTGGACATACTGTAAGCCCATGTGATTTTCCATCTTTTTTTTTATTCCAATCTGCAACTTTTCCATTGTTTTTCTATGTGAACATCTGCTTGACGGATGTTCATGACCATTATGTTTGCATCTTGTGGCTCTTTTTTAAAATATTGTCTAAAATGAAAACTTTTACACACGTTACTGTGAATAAATGTCAGTTTCAAAGCAGGTGACCAATCAGAAGAACTCAGAGGCGGAGCCAGTGTCACACATTTTCTATTTACAGTAGCGAGTTTGCGTGTTTTATTTGACATTAACATGGCGGAGGAGGCACTCTTTTTGTGTGTTTTTAGATACAAAGTCGCATTCTGTGATGCAGAAGTAAATTCAATTCTGCGATTGTGTTAGACTTCGGAGTCATTTGCTTATGGGTAAAAAACTAGGCATGATAAATGGTTAAACTATTTGCACTTCAAACCTGTGTGTTTATGACAGTACATTAAAATAAAAATAATATGACAACAATATTAGTTTACAACATCAAGCAGCATAAAAAGCTGTTTTGTATAGCTAAAAATGAGTGAAAGTGAATGAGACAATGGCTGTGCTGCTCTTATGTGAAAATGACGTGGTTAGGTCATTTAAAAGCTTTTTATTCAGTGAAAGTCAGGAAATTTGACATCTGGCTTAGACTGGGAACTGTATATTGATCGATCGATTGATTGATTATTGTGCTTGTATTAGGGCTGCGCAATTTGGAGAAAAAATCTAATTGCGATTTATCTGATCGAAATTGCGATATTCGATCTACTATAATTTCATAAAAGAGCTGCAGGTTTGATGTGGTGATTTTAACGGCACCAAAGAAAGACCAAGCATAATCACAAAGTACGCTACACTATGCTACTGTTTATTTAAATAATTTTTTCCAATAAAGTTGTCAGTTGTCATGACAAATTAAGAAAATAACTACAGTATTTGGGCGTCACGGGGGTGGGTAGCACAATTGCCTCACAGCAAGAAGGTCAGTGGTTCGAGCCTCGGCTGGGTCAGTTGGCATTTCTGTGTGGAGTTTGCATGTTGTCCCCGTGTTCGCGTGGGTTTCCTCCTGGTGCTCCGGTTTCCCCTTAAAAGTGCAAAGACATGTGGTATAGGTGAATTGGGTAAGCTAAATTGTCCGTAGTGTATGTGTGTGAATGAGTGTGTATGGATGTTTCCCAGTGATGGGTTGCAGCTGGAAGGGCATCCACTGCATAAAACATATGCTGGATAAGTTGGCGGTTCGTTCCACTGTGGCGACCCCAGATTAATAAAGGGACTAAGCTGAAAAGAAAATGAATGAATGAATATTGATTTTCATATTGATTTCATGACATTCACGGTGCATTGACGATGCTTTCCATACACAATTTTAGATTTGACTTCACAGCACAAGAATTTATATATTTAAATGTGTAATTTATAAATACATTTATATTTATATATTATTTGTAATACAATTGTGTCCTTTAATACAAGCAGTCAGATATATGAACTGTACCTTTAATTTTACCTGCTCATAGAAAACACTCTTTTTGAATGTTTTAAACAAAATTCATGAGCGTTTATCTTCAATCGCCATAGTAATAATCGAAATAATCGCAGCTTATGCAATTTAAAAAATCGCACCTTTTCAAATCGCGATTTCGGTTTAAAATCGATTAATCGTGCAGGCCTAGCTTGTATATTTATTTTAATTATGTTGTATTGTTATATATATATATATTTATGTATAAATAATACAGACTCACACAAAATCTAAGCAAAAATCAAATCAAAAATATTTACAGATATTTAAATATATATAATTTGTATCATATACATATATTTTATATCAAAATATAAAACCATTTTAATATGCATAATAAATACACACACACACACGTTTATGTGTGTATATATGTGTATATATGTGTGTGTGTATATAATACAGACTTGCATATAAAATCAAAACTATACAAAAATTTTTTTAAACATAATTTGTATCCTATACATATATATTTTGTGTGTAAATATATTAAAAAAGGTTTTTTTTATTTTTTATATATGCATTAAAAATGTACACACACACACACACACACACACACACACACACACACACACACACACACA
>CAIGQV010019532.1:2608855-2621755 GCA_903798115.1 Danio jaintianensis
ACACACACACACACACACACACACACACACACACACACACACACACAAAAACCATTATTTTGTATGTGATTCATTTTTAAAAGCATTAATCTGAAGATTCATTATCTGTGTATGTCTTCAGAAATGCAGATCTTCAGCATCTCTCGGTTCTGGAGCTATCCGACTCCTCTCCTGCATCCAGCAGATCAGGTGAATATTCATCTCCACAGTATACACACACAGGGTGTTATGAGTTAATAAATGTTGCTGACGGTTTTGTTTGTCTTCAGTGTTGAATCCTCAGACCGTGGTGGAGTTGTTCTACCAGAGCGTGGCCCGTAAAGCCATCATGTCTCAGATCTTCTCCCAGCAGGATGTGGAGAGCGATCAGAGCGTCTTACACTGGCCTCAGATGATCTCCAGTGTCCTGACGCTGCTCTGCCAGGCTCTGTATCCTTCACACAACAACAATATCAGCACCTGCTACCAATATCAGTGAAACATTTTCTGCTTGATTCCAGGTCTTCACAGTAATGAAATGAGTGTGAGGTGAGTGGGATTGACAAACCACCTGTAAAAGCACTTTTCTCTCTATATGCACCAGACACTACTTAAACTCCTTGCTCTAACACCTCATTCTCTGGGCACTAACAGTTCCTCTGTATATTTGCACGGTTCATCTGTGTGTTGTGTAGTTTGAGAGATCAGTGTGTTTGCCTTGAATCATTTCTCCAGCTGGCCCAGCAATCCTAGTTTCCTCTTTCCCGAATGCCTGATGGGAAACTCCCAGTATGCACAGCTCCAGGTGGGATGCCAGTTTGAGTTACATTAAATATGAGTTATATTATATGAGTTCATATTAAATATCTAATTGTACTGGAGGATTTGCAGTATCTAATATGTATGCAGTATAATGTGGTATTGATGGGACTGATATAAATGCATGTAAAACAGGCACTTTTCCCAGTGCTTTTGAAAATGTGTGTGTGTGTGTGTGTGTGTATGTGCAGGAATATGTGCGGTTAGTCGGGCCCTGGTGTCAGGTGAACGTGGGGTCCTATCGTTTTGTTTTGGGTCAGTGTTATCTGGCCAGCGGTGAGGGGCAAAAGGTAAGAAAATCAGTACATTTGACTGAAATAATATATGACATTGTAAAGGCACGATTTTGATTTTAATAATAATAATAGTGTTTTTTTTTTTAAAAAGCTTGCATTTAAGACTTTCGGCATCTTTATTAGTTGCAACTTGAACGTCATTATTTGAGGTGAAGTAGGGCAGGAGTTCCCAAACTTTACAGCTTTGCCCCCAACCCAACTTTACAGCACAAAAAAGTGCAACTGTCTAACAACCATGTTTTATAGTCATTATTGATTTATTTTATTTAATATTAACCTAACTTAATGATACCGGTGGGCACAATGTTTACAGCTTAAGTCTATTCTTGGTTTAGTTTCGAGACCACCACTTGGAGCTTGTCCTCTATCTTCAGTCGTGGCCTTTAATTTTAATGTACATGAGTGCTGTAAAGATGTCAAAGTTTGACATGTTGCCGTGAAATCAATCTGCTACAACTGACACTATTGCTGTGTCATTAATCTAGCGAAATATTCTCAGGGTTCGCAATCCAATGGAAAAAGAATTGAAAGGCTGATGGCTTTTTATTTGCATGTTATTTTTTATTATGTAACTATTAAATACTATTTTTATCTTCTGTAGGTTATGGATAAAATATGGTAATTCTAATAGTTTAATAACATATATGATATTTTTGGAAATCACCAAGCAACCCCTTCTTATTGTCTCGCCACCCCCACTTTGGGAACCACTGAAGTAGGGTATTGGAGTATTAATAGATTTAGTAATGTATTAATAATGAATGATTAAGGATTTGTTTTTTAGATTCCAAGGTAACATTTCTCATTTTCACTTGCTTTTGGAAGTTGATAAAACATTAAAATAAAAAAGTGACAATTTCTAAACTTTTTTTAACATCTGAACAGTTGTAAAAATCATGTATTCAAAAACAATATTATTTTTTATTCATTCATTTTCTTTTTCAGCTTAGTCCCCTTATTAATCTGCGGTCGCCACAGTGGAATGAACCGCCAACTTATCCAGCATATGTTTTATGCAGCGGGTACCCTTCCAGCTGCAACCCATCGCTGGGAAACATCCATACACACTCATTCACACACATACACTACGGTCAATTTAGCTTACCCAATTCACCTATAGCGCATGTGTTTGGACTTGTGGGGGAAACCAGAGCACCCGGAGGAAACCCACGCCAACATGGGGAGAACATGCAAACTCCACACAGAAATGCCAACTGACCCAGCCGGGGCTCGAACCAGCGACCTTCTTACTGTGAGGCAATTGTGCTACCCACTGCGCCACCGTGACGCCCTATTTTATATTAATAATAATAATAATACATTTTATTTATAATGCGCTTTTCTCAGACCCAAAGCGCTTACAAAACAGTAAAAAGCACAATAAAGACACAGTGAAAATAAAAAAAAAGATGACACAAATTAAAAACAGTCCTAAAAAGATGAGTTTTAAGTAGCTTCTTAAAACAGTCCAAGGAACCAGCATTGCTAATGTTTGTAGGAAGAGCATTCCATAGTTTGGGTGCACGGAAAGAGAATGCCCTACCTCACATGGTGCTGAGTTTACAGCGAGGCTGAAACAAGCGTAGGACCCGAAGCAGAGCGTAAACAGCGAGAGGCAGAAGAAATAGATATCAAATCACAAATATAACCTGGAGCAGAACCATGAACCGCTTTATATGTTAAAATCAATGTCTTAAAATCAATATGAGACTAAACGGGTAGCCAGTGAAGCTGTTGGAGTAGAGGAGTAATGCGAGACTGAGATGATGTATGTGTTAACACAGGCGCAGCAGAATTTTGGATGTATTATAAAATCTTGAGAGAATTAGATGGTAACCCCTTAAACAGAGAGTAACAAAAATCCAAGTGGAGAAAAGGACGGATGCGGGCTATATTTCAAAGATGATAAAAGGCTGTTTTAGTTAAATGTTTGAAATGAGGCTTCAGACTAAGCTGAGTGTCAAGAAGAACACCAAGATTACGCACCTGCGTAGATGGTGATAAGATAAGATATTATACAAAAATAATATTGTTATAATTATAAAATAATAACATTATAAAAATAATAATATTAATAATAATAATAATAGAATAAAAGTAGTTTAAAGGCTGAAGTACAAAGTTCATTTTTATCAAAATAATAAAAGAAATGTTTTTTAAAGGTTTTATTAATAGTAATTAATAATAATAGTAATAATAATAATACAAGTAACAAATGATTGTAGGTTAGCTATAGGTAACTATACAACTCTGATTTGAACTTGTAGCAAATATTAATTATGTTCACCCAACCAACCATCGTTTAAAAAAAATGTGTATCCAGTCATCATTAATATTATTATTTTAATGTTTATGCTTATCAGATATCCATAGTGCTGAAAATGTTGTTGTTGTTATTATTATTATTATTTATTATTTTATTTATTTATTTATTTTTAATTACATGGATGTTTATTTTTTCTTGTTAAGTATTTCCAGAACATGTTAAATGTTAGTGTAAATATAACGTAACATATCAGTTTCAGTAATAATATCCATAACTGTGATCATTTTGGTGACTATTATCATAACGAATTACAGGATGAATTGTTCTGGAAGCAGAAAGATGCTGTGAAATGAACTCTGTCTGTGTGTTCAGGCGTTGCAGTGTTTCCAGGAAGCTGCGACTGAGGTGAATAAAGAAGAGTTTTTAATGAAGCTCATGGGTTCGGATGAGGAGACGGCGACCGCTCCACGATTGCTTTACTACAACAAGGAAAGTCTGCTATTCTAGATGCACATAATTCTGCAGCATCTGAATGGGGGTGTTATTATGCACGGTGTTTTATTTGTGCAGGTCCTGCGGTTATTGGAGGATATTGGGTTGCCGGAGCTTGTGATTGAATTGGCAACGCTGGCCGTTTCTGAAGCCGCCAATGATAAGAGAAGCCAGGTAAATGCATCATGTGTTTTATTTTTTTTATTTATTTATTTGTTTAGGGAGGGGTGGGGTGGGTTGGAGAAATTGTACAAAATAACTGGTATTCTATGCACCTTGAAAATAAACTGTTGATTAAATTAATTTACAGAAAGGACCCAAATTAAAATAATGGTATTATTGTGATTTTTATAATTAATTAATTAGAATATTTATTAATTTATTTTATTAATTATTATTTATTTATTTATTTATTTTAATTTATTTTTTGGGGGGGGACAAATTGTACAAAATAACCAGTATCACAGACACCTTGAAAATAAACTGTTGATTATAAAAATCACAATAATTCCAACATTTTAATTCGGGTCCTTTTGGTCAATAAAAATGACAGAGTATGCACAAACAGTAGCTCCTAATTAATACAAAAAATAATCATTAGAAATGCATTAATACATGTTAAATAATATATCACCCACCATGCACACTAGTGCATGTTTAAAACTCTTTTTAAAACAATTTTTTTAAACATTTTTTTCTTTTATTGATCCTGGAAATCGGACATTTTCCCCTGCTCATTTGCTAGAATTAAATGGACAAATATTGCAATTTCTCCCCCTAGTGTCATAAGTACGTTGTCTCCATATGAAAGTGACTGCCTAAATAACTTTATTAAAAATTGTACGTCATACCCATTCAAAAACTTAAAAAGCAGTTGAAATTAAAAATTCGTTTAACCATTTATGATGCATTATAGAATGAACTTTTACAATTATGCTAAGTAATTTATTTAATATTTTAAGAGTGATCACCAAATTTGATGGTAGGAAAAGTCTTTTTTGGTCAAAATAGCATTGCTAAACAAAACAGAAATTGTATTGGTGAATAATTTTAATAGTAATGTTTACAAGCATTATTGATGTGTTATCATGTATTCTATGTCATAAATATCTAAAATGCGCATAAAAATAGGTGGATGGAAACAGCTATTTATGCTGAGCATTGTACAGTACATGTGTACTTTTTGTGAGGTGTCCGTATTTGTGTGTGAATAAAAGACATCACAGGACTCGCAGCATATACTGTTCGATTTGTTTGGTTTTGTGGAAAATGGATATGTGATTGTTTAGAATGAACCTTTGTTCATGAACGTGTGTTTTAGGGTTGTAGGGTTTCACAAGATTTTTAAGAGAGCATATGAGGAAAAACACTTAGACATGTGAAATGTGGCATTACAATAAGTTAAAAGTGCCCATAGTTATCAAATTACTATTAACAGTATTCAAATAGGGATCATTTTGACACTTACCACTAGGGTTGGGTCGATAGACGATGCCATCGTCCATCGCCGATGGCAGATATTATTGATCGCGATCCTCCGCCCTGCCCCCGTCGCAGCAACCCACTCGCGAAAAATACACACTCAGGTCCTGTTTACACTAATACGTCTTAGTTTTAAAATGGCATTTTAGAACGAAAACTATCTACGTCCACACTGGCGTTTCACCTAGCATTTCTGAAAAGATCTCCGTCCACACTATACCGCTGAAAACACACATCACGTGACCACCCACACACACACACACACACACACACACACACACACACACACACACACACACACACACAAAAAGTCATGCGCTGCAGCGTACACGCGCGTCTGAGCTCCAGCAGTCAGCGGGCCCGCTCTGCACAAAACCCCAAAGAGCAGTGCACGTCGGATAGTTTATCAAGGATGTACCGCTGGATTTCATCTCACTATGGTTGTTAAATGTGATATTTAACTAATCTTGTCTCCATCTAACGACTCTTCGGTCTTTTGAATCTATCAGGTAACGTGTCACAGCGTCAGTACACTGCTTCAATCTTTCGCTTTCACGCTTGTACTTAGTAATTTTAGCGAAAACCTCAGATACTGTTGGTTGGTTCCTGTTGGTTGTGCACCTTTTTAGTTTGTCGACGCCATTATAATGACACGGATCACTCTGCCTATTCATGCCAGAGTCCCACGGAAAAAGTGATTGACATGTGGTTATTTGTGTGTAACTTATCTTTATTTATTTATGATTTGGTTATGGGTAAAACAAAGACCATGCGGGTCAGGTAGTTGAAACGGTAAGCTACAAATAATTAATTAGTTATAAATTAATTATTCATAAGCCGCCTACGACGACGATGCCATCGTCCATCGCAATGTTTCATATTAGACATCATACGATGCCAAATTGGTCAACATCACCTAACCTTACTTACCACTACGTGTTTTTCAGGTTGGAGCTGGAATTCATCTATATGTTTCAATGTCAGTTCAATGTACAGCGTGCATCGCATTATGACACTATTCTTTTGACATCTTGTAGTGAACACTGAGCTTGAGGCTGCGGGTGATCTGATCTGATAAACTCGCACGTCTTCAGCCATCATTCATTCCAACACAGGTGCGCGCTCTTACCGAAAGCGGGAGACGTCTCTATAGTAACCTCTCGCGACACAACCTCTCCAACTCTGCGCCTCGCAATATTTCTGAACAAGGCATATGAATCAATATATTATATAATATATTTTCAGCAATTTCTTTAAAAATGTACTTGAGTAAAAGTGCACATCTTTAAACGTACTCAAAATGCACACATTACCCAACAAATTTACTGAAGTAAATGTAATGAAGTAAATCCTTACTACCCACCTCTGTGCGCATGGATAGTTTTGAGTTGATGGTCTTGTGTTTTGTAGGCCGCTCTGTGGACTCGTATCTTCAAGCATCATCTGGATCTCGGACACAACAGTCAGGCGTATGAAGCCCTGACGCAAAACCCTGATTCCAGCAGGTGTGTGTGCTTGGTTCACTTTCTTCTACATGGTTTGATGTAAAAATGCTTGAACTCTGTGTGTGTGTGTGTGTGTGTGTGTGTGTGTGTGTGTGTGTGTGTGTCTACAGGCAGCTGGATTGTCTCCGGCAGCTGGTGGTGGTTCTGTGTGAACGCGCACAACTCCGAGATCTTGTCCAGTTCTCTTTTGTTAATTTACATGACGAGGTAGGATGTAATACTAAATCAGTCATTTGTCTTAGTTTATTATTATATATATATATATAGGGATTTTTATAGATTTACATAATCAGAACAAACCTAAAAATGTATATAACAAACATCCCTGAACATTTTAGTTACCCGTAGCATCTTTAACAGAAGTTTTTGTTAATTTAGATGACTAGGTAGGACAGAATACTAATTTTTTATTTATATATACACATGCATACATGCAGAGACTTTTTATAGATTTACATAATCAAAAAATGAATACCTGAACATTTATTTACCCTTAGCATCTTTTACAGAAGTTAAATTTAACTGTTTGCATATAGGGATGCACAATATATCGGCGGTCATACTGATGTTGGCCTGATAGAATAATTAAATGTCTTACCAGCAGCACGGTAAAATCATTTATTACCCTTCGTACTCTTTCCTTGTGTTATTTTGTGCTTTTGTTCTGCAGGTTGTCAGCATTATTGAGTCTCGAGCGAGAGCCGTGGACCTCATGACACACAACTACTATGAGCTTCTGTACGCTTTCCACATCAATCGGCACAACTATAGAAAAGGTAAAACTCATGTTTAATGTAATGGGGCGCTCACACCAGATGCGGCTATTTGCATGTAATTGGACGCTTGAACATTTTGAGTTTATTCGCTTCAATCGCGCGTCAAATTCGCTTCATTCGCGTGTGAAGTTCATTTCACAATAGATGCGAATTCGCACCTTGGGAGGGTAATCTGTCTGCCTGGCCACTTCAGTTTCATTGCTAGATGGCTAACATGGATTTTATAGAGAGAGTAGCTGTGCTTTGTGTTTTAGAAAGGCCAAAAAACAGCGTAGATCACAAGTTAATCGCATCAAAGGCCAAAACGCTCAATTCATGCCGTGTCTTTAGCTTGAATTGCGTAATTTGCGCTAAAAGTGCCGCAGGACATCTAATCGCATCTTTGCATTGACATAAGATGTTAATCATTGGTGTTTGCTGCTTCATCCACATCTGATGTTTCAGGTTGTTAAAGCGCCCCTGTTATGCTTTTTCAGGTATTAACTGTTATGTCGTGTGTAATGTAGCTGTCAGTTAATGTAACTAGTCTGCAAATATTTAAATATCAATGTGCAGCAATAATGACGTTATTAGCTCTGTTTCCATCTACCTATTTTTATACTCATTTTGGATTATCGTATTAAAAAAATTCTTGAGCATGCACTGGGGCAGTTTGCTGCCTATTGTCATGAGCTTTGGGTCATGACCGAAAGGACAAGATCTCGGAAACAAGCGGCCGAAATGAGTTTCCTTTGCAGGGTGGCAGGGCGCACCCTTATAGATAGGGTAAGGAGCTCTGTCACCCGGGAGTAGCTCGGAGTAGAGCCGCTGCTCCTCCACGTCGAGAGAAGTCAGCTGAGGTGGCTCGGGCATCTGTTTCGGATGCCTCCTGGACGCCTACCTAGGGAGGTGTTCCAGGCATGTCCCACCGGGAGGAGGCCTCGGGGAAGACCCAGGACACGCTGGAGGGACTATGTCTCTCGGCTGGCCTGGGAACGCCTCGGTATCCCCCCGGAGGAGCTGGAGGAAGTGTCTGGGGAGAGGGAAGTCTGGGGTTCTCTCCTAAGACTGCTGCCCCCGCGTCCCGGCCCCGGAAAAGCGATTGAAAATGAATGAATGAAAAATTCTTGATGGAAATGCCAAGATGCGCATAAATTTAGATAATGTGCATAAATAAATGTTTGCCGTGTATATTATGAGAGAGTGTTTTATTTTATACCTTGTAAACCAAAAAGCATAACATGGGCGTTTTAGGTTTATTCAAAAAAAGTAACCCAAATAAGCAGAAGTAGTCATTGATATTGTGTGTGTGTTTCGTTTCAGCGGGTACGGTGATGTTTGAATACGGTATGCGTCTGGGTCGTGAAGTGCGAACTCTTCGAGGGCTTCAGAAGCAGGTGAACTGTTACCTGGCCGCCCTCAACTGCCTGCGTCTTGTTGATCCCGATTACGCCTGGATAGTTCAGCCTTCGTCTGGAGCCGCGGTGAGCCTTACGACATACTGTTGTTGAGGAATGTGTGATGACGATATTTCCTGTGATGTAACTAGAGAAATGCTGTTTTTATTAGCCGTTTAATTCAATAATTTTGAATGAAATTATCATAATAAAATAAGCAGAAAATTGAGATTCTTTTGATCTAATCAAATTCATGAAAAAAATAAAAAGGTGCAAATATTTAGATTTAAATTCTACGAATGACTGAATTATTTTTTTTTTCGCTGTTCATTTTCATCTCTTGTCTCGATTCCCATCATTAGTATTTAATTATAACGTTGGCCCACTCCAGCCAATAGCAGAACAGGGTAGGAGGGGATAAAAATATAAAGGCTTCATCTCATTGGTCTTAAGACACAATGCTTAAATGTGCATTAAACGCTATACTCCTAAGTCTACAAGTGTTTCTTACATCAAATTACAAACATATCCAGCAAATTTCCCAATGAACACTAAATTACCAAAAGAAACAATTAAACATACCTTGTGCCTCTTCAGGGTGGCGCTGAATAGATTTATACTCCCTATATCTCACATTTTGTGTTCTGACGAGCTGAAGTCTTTGCTTTGTAACATAGAAAAACTGCAGCTGGCTTTTTTGGCTTTGCTGCATCTCCTGGTTTCAAAATAAGAGTCCCTCATAGATAGTAAGTTTAATATGAACTTTGATGCACTTAAATTAGGGAGGGAATTATTGTTGTAATCTCTAAACTGAGGTGTGCATTTTACTGATCCTGTTTACAACATATCAGTCTGTGTTTTGGCTGCTGATCTCCTGATGACGCTGCTGCTCATTAGGTCCGAATGACGTAGAACTTGAACTAAAATACATGCAAATGCTGAGGGTCTGCTTTGTGTTCTTTTTTACACTCACATAATTTGCATAAGAGTGGGGAAACAATGGTGTATGAGTTTCACGGTATGGCTATTTGCATATACTGATCACTTACTCAACTTTGACTAGGTAAATTTGACCGATTTGCTCTTTAGGGCACCTTTAATGGCTCAACCGTGTAATTACTAATTAATTACATGCTAGTAAATGTATATATTTTCTTAAAGTGCATTGTGTCTAATAGTTTAACTTTGAGTATATAGCAGTTGATGCCTCAACATAAATTGGGTCCCATCATATTGTAATGTATTTGTTGTATATCATCTTGTTTAGTATGAACGACCAGGCGCATCCCCGAAAAGGACCCATGATGGAGAATTTGCTGCAAGTCCAGGTAATATTTCTCTTTTTTTTTTTTTCCACTTAATCATTATACTAAATTCATACTGGTAATTCATAACTCACTCCTGTGCTTTTTTGAAAGGTGAAGAATCTGATCTCTGTTTATTAAACATTTTGCGTCAATGTTTTATTCATTCAAAATAATCGTTAGCTGCTGCTATAAGGCCCATTTACACCAATTGCAAAAAAAAGATCTTGTAAAAATGAATATGAATATAAAAGAACGTTGGTATAATGACACAGCAATAAAATCACTGGAATCACATTCAGACGTTTTTGTTCAGCTAACAAGCAGTATGTAAGTGTGACACCCAGTGGTTGAACTAGGTATTGCATTCCTGGATCAAAACAAACGCAAGCGCAAATAGATTCATTCATTCATTTTCTTTTCGGCTTAGTCCCTTTATTAATCTGGGGTCGACACAGCGGAATGAACCGCCAACTTATCCAGCATATGTTTTACGCAGCGGATGCCCTTCCAGCTGCAACCCTTCACTGGGAACCATCCATACACACTCATTCACACACATACACTACGGACAATTTAGCTTACCCAATTCACCTAAAGCGCATGTCTTTGGACTTTGTGGGGGAAACCGGAGCACCCGGAGGAAACCCACGCGAACACGGGGAGAACATGCAAACTCCACAACTGCCAACTGACCCAGCCGAGGCTCGAACCAGCGACCTTCTTGCTGTGAGGCGAATGTGCTACCCACTGCGCCACCGTGCAGCCCCAATTAGATTATAAACCTTACCATTTCGCTGGAGTGCAGTGAGTGCACTATTCTGTGCTTCTGAATGGCTGTATTTAAATTGCTGACGTGTTGCATCTGGTGTAAACAACCAAATTGCTTATCACTGCAATCACCTCACATAGCGTAATGTTAGGACACGGGGTTACAATGTAACCTCCTCACCTAATGTTAACGTTTGTAATATTTATATTGTTTGCTAATTAATAACCACCTCATGTGGAACTCTGAATCTGCATCTCATTTCGGAGTCTGCTACTGTCCACTGGAGGTCGCATTTCGGTCACGAGCACATGCTTTGAGAGCCTTCCTGACTGAATAATTGAAATAAGCGGTTTTCCATCAAGGCAACCCGGGGTGCTGAAATAAAATTGGCTAAACTGGCATTGGGCGGCTTAAAAGAACCAAATCAAAGACAGCCGTTTTGGCACGTAACGCACATTTTCAAAGCAGAATATCTGACTTCAGCATTGTTTTTCAGATAAACAAGAATGTTCACTTAAATATCTGCAAACATATTAATTATGTTATTTTTATGCTTTAGAAGAGTCAAAAACTTACATACAGCAGCTTTAATGTGTTTGACGACCTATTTGACCACATTATAAAATATATTTTAATAAATAGCATGTTTGTTAGCAGTGTTGTTGTTGTTTCCTCTCGTTCAAAGCTACACATCTCATAGACGTTTGTCATGTGCTGTCAGTAAATCAACAGATCGACATTCTCGAGCTGAAAGATCTGGAGAAAGAGTATGTTCTTGCTCGGAGTCGTCTGACTTTGGCTCAGCAGGATCCTCCATCCGCAGCCATCGCAGGTAAACACACACACACACACACACACACACACACACTGCTGTACATTCAACACTTAACACATCTTAATGCCACTATCGACTCGCACATAACAAGGTGGCCACAAGTCCTAAATAATGTTTGTTTTTGTTTTTTACAAAAGGCCTTGATATTTGATTCGATGGGTCTACAATATCCTAACCATAACCATTCATTAAACAGATTATTAATAATCGGTTTTAAATGTAATGGAATTTCTACTAAAATGTGCTTTTAAAATGTCTGACATGAAAAGTAGCCTATGTAGTCGTGTACCTATAATAACACAAGTTCTTTCATGTATATTTTCATTGCACGTTTAGAGGTCTTAAGGTTCATATTTGGTATTAAAAAGTTATTTAAAATCGTACCTTTAAATTACTAAACTCTTTAGACACACTGCAATTTGATTTATTTTTTTACATGGAATCCCATTAAAGTCTTTTTCAATGCAGGTAATTTACACTGCTGGTAATTGGTAAATTGTAATAAGTAAAAAACAAATTCCAGCCTACTCTGCATTTATGTAATGAAAAATACAGTAAAACGGACTTTCTTTTAAATATTATTACCATTTAAAATAGAACATCATTTTTGTGATTAAAATAAATTTGTTTTTGCAAGTCATCAGTCACGATATTTGTGATTATTTAAAGGGACAGTTCACCCAAATAATAAAATTGTCGTCATTTACTCATCCTCCTTCACTTGTATCAAACCCGCTTAAGTTTCTTTTTTGTGTTCAATACGAAAGGAGGTAGTTTGAAGAATGTTGGAAAGCCTCAGCCATTGACTTCAATACAATTTGTTTTCGTACTATGGATGTGAATGGCTACCAACATTCTTTAAACTATCTTCTTTTCTGTTTTTTTTTTTTGCATGAACTATCCCTTTAATACTCTCTTATTTCTCATGACATTATGTACTCTTGCTTATATCTTTGGTTGTTAATCTTGCACACACACACACACACACACACACACAC
>CAIGQV010019532.1:2622009-2648377 GCA_903798115.1 Danio jaintianensis
CACACACACACACACACACACACACACACACACACACACACACACACACACACACACACACTGCCTGCATATTAAAGAAGGTAGTTTGAAGAATGTTGCAAAGCAGCAGTCATTGACTTCAATATAATTTGTTTTCTTACTATAGATGTCAGTGGCTTCCAACATTTTTCAAACTATCTTCTTTTCTGTGTTTTTGCATGAACTATCCCTTTAATACCCTCTTCCTTCTCATGACATTGTGTATTTTTGCTTAAATCTTTTATTGTTAATCTTGCACACACACACAGTTTTAAGGTCTTCATCTGCTGTTTTTTCTCTTCCAGGAGGAGCGTCTTCTCAGGAAATGGTGGCTCTGCTTGTCCAGGCTGGACTTTTTGACACATCGCTGACTCTTTGCCAGACCTTTAATCTACCGCTGACACCAGTGTTTGAGGGACTGACCTTTAAGTGAGTTACCGTTTAACCTCTGTCTGTCCGAGAGCTGCACCAATGCAAACATCCATGCAATTTAGGGCTGCACAATATTGGGTGAATCTGATATTGCGATATTTTATTTTTCTGCGATAAATATTGCGATATGAAATCAGTTTCACCAGATGGTTTGAACAGCTCTATTTGACAGTTTTCTGGAGAGTCTAACATTATTCAGGTGCAGAAATTAAATAATAGCAATGCAAAAAATGCTTTTTCTTACTTTGCTTTGTCTCGATTCTAGTCCAAACATCTAAAAAAAAAAAGTTTTAGATCAAGTAAAAATATGGTTTTGTTTTCACCTTTAGAAAAAATAAGTCATAATTTAGAGCTTTGAGTTAAACTTTAGAGTTTTTTTAAAACATTAAATCATTTTATTTTCACTTTAAAATGTAGATATTTTGGACTAGAATCAAGAAAAAAACGTTGTTACACCTCCGAACATCATTTTTTGTGTCCAAATATTTGAAACTCTTTTGAAATGCAACAGATAAACTTTCACTCTATTATGGTTAAACTTAGCAGTGAGGTCAACTATGATTGAAACTCAATATTGCAGATCCTGCGATGTGACTATTGTGGAGGCGCACATTGCGATATCGATGCTGAAACCATATATTGTGCAGCCCTAATGCAATTTCTTAATTATCGATGATGTTGATTTGCATGTTTATTATACCTTTGACAGCAGTACATTTAAATCAGTATTTGAAACTGCTTCAGTCTTTCAATCAATAATATTCCTACTGGGTTGCAATCAAATATTAAATGTTTGGATAAGTTTTTTTTTTTATGCCAAGTACAAATGTCATTGTTTTTACAGAACGATGTATATGTATATGCAATGTATATACAGAACAAACACCCACCCTAGCAAACCCTTAACACACTGCCTATTATAAATATTGACAGTGACAGTAATAAAAATATTAAGGACATAAAGTAAATAAAAAAGGATAACAATTTAAAGTTCAGATTGAAACTCTTGTGTTTGTGGTCAAGATTAACAGCATAGTTTGAAAGCAACTCTAATAGAGGTTGTAGTAATTGCATGATGCCAACAGGAGGCGAAAGCAACCATTGAAACAAATTTTTGCTACTGAATTATTTCTTAGAGATTTTTTTAAACATGCTAATTCCTCTGGTAGCAAGTGATATAAATTATTAATTCAAAATGATCATTATATATTCATCAACCTTCATCTTTGGAGTCTTGATGACCCCAGGGAAAAATATATCATTCAGCATCATTATTTTTGTATGCCGATATTTTATGACTTTTCCAAATTCATTCATTCATTTTCTTTTCGGCTTAGTCCCTTTATTAATCTTGGGTCGCCACAGCGGAATGAACCGCCAATTTATCCAGCATGTGTTTTACGCAGCGGATGCCCTTCCAGCTGCAACCCATCACTGGGAAACATCCATACACACTCATTCACACACATACACTACGGACAATTTAGCTTACCCTGAGTCTGAGTTTTTCCTCTGTGTGTTCAGGTGCATTAAACTGCAGTATAAAGGAGATCAGGATCAGACGGAGGTGTGGAACTGGCTCGCTGCTAATCAGCTGCCCACCGTCATCACTACTAAAGAGACCAGGTTTGCCTAAACACCTCCATCATGAACACCTACAGCACAGTCCAAATGCAGTCTTTAGGGATAAACTAAAGGTCAGTGGTTTAATATTAAAAATCACAGATGAGAGCATTGTTTAGTTAGATATGTCAAATAAAATTGAAATACACTTCCAACTCGCTAATAAAATAAACACAAAAAAGATGAGCATTTGAGGATGCTGTGTGGATGTTTGCTGAAGCTCCACATATTCATCACATCTATTTAAATAGTACTTTATACAGTAGATAATTTTTTTTATTCAGTATTGAATACAACAAACAAGTCTCCGATGTCCTTGAGTGTGTGTGAAGTTTGAGCTCAAAATACCCACAAATTATATTTTATAACTCTTTGAAACTGACCCTTTTAGGCTTTGATACAAATTGTGCCGTTTTGGTGACTGTCGCTTTTCATTTAAATGAGATTGTGCTCTTTACAAATGAGGATGGAGCTACAGATGCCTGTGTGTCTGCATAGAGGCAGATTAAAAAACAAGACTAAGGTCCTATGCTAATGAGGGAGAGATGGTCACTAGTAGTCGGGGCTTTCCCCCTCTGACACGTACAAAGGGAAAATGTCAATCAAAGTGTTTCTACAGACTGTTTTTATCAAGTCTGATTATAAAAAATAAAATGAATAACTTTGACCATTAAAAGCTATAAACACACTGTTGCCACACAACTGTTTAAACCCCTTATACAAGTGATTTTTGCATAACAGCTCCTTTTAAATCAGAAGCGATCTTGAAGTTCAACTATAAAGCAGCTTTACAGTAGTGCTGTAAAAGATTAATCATGACTAATCGTATACAAAATAGTTTTGCATTTACATAATTTTGTGTACTGTGCATATATATATATATATATATAAATAACAAATCTTAATATATTAATATAGTGTATAATCGTGCATTTATAGATACATAATATACACCGAGCATGCACATATTGCAAACTTTTATTTTGTACACAATTATTCTAAATTAATCGTCTACATGCAGTGTGTTTTATTCTTGACTTACCTTGTGGTTCTTGTGTTCAGTCGAACAGAAGTAATTAACTGAGATTTTACAAGAGGGCGGACCCTCAAGGCCACATTCTACACACATTGACCAATGGGAGCTTAAACCTGTTTATCAGCCAGAGAAAACCTTTCCAGAACTTCAGAAATGAATTTTATTTTGTTTCGATTTTGTTCGAGGATTACAAAACGTGCTCGTTCTTTGATTTTGGCTTGAAGTATACCGCGGTCTTTTACTCTGAATCTCTCCACACAGCGCGACGGATGAAGCGTGGCGGCTTTTAGCGCATTATTTGGAGAAATTTCCGTCTCACAACGCTCCGCATCATCGCTGTGTCATCAACAAACTCCTGTCACACGGTGTGCCGGCGCCTGATTGGCTGATCAACGCCTACAAGGCGAGTTCACTTTTTCTTTTTCTAGCATTGTATCCAGTAAACAGATGGTGAACGCCATGTACTATTGCTAAAATCTCTGTTGCTTTTGTCAGCATACAGACATGATTTCCACTCTTATATATATATATGTATATGTGTGTGTGTGTGTTTCAGGAGGTTGATGCTGCGGCGCTGCTGCGTCTCTATTTGAACTATGATCATCTGGAGGCCGCGGCGGAGCTCGTGCTGGAGTTTGTGGACGCTCTGCTTGGAAAAGGACATCAGTATTTTGGTATAGAGGTATGGAGATCAGACTGTTTGTGCAGCTTTATTAAGGGTTGTGGTTTTTTTCAGTGGAAAACTGAAAACGGGTCATTTTAGCATCAAAGTACTGTTTTTGGCTTCATTAGTTTGAATTAGTTTTCTTTTGATTCATATTTTCCATTTTAAGGATTGTTTATTTTTTAGGTGTTTTGTGTTTTAATATAAGAGCTCGTTTCTGACATCAGATTAATTGACTTTTTACCTCTTTTACTTTTATGATTCTGTCTATTTGGTCTTTAAGGCTAAGTCTGAAATGTACAGAGTAAACAAAAGTCAAATTCAGGAATTGAAGTGTGAACTGAGGAAGAAAATCTGAATTGTTGAAAGTGAACTTATAATCGCAAAGATTAAATTTGCTATGTAAAAGGAAATTACATGAAGTATAGAAAAGTCAAAACTGTGAGAAATAAAGTCAAAAGTAAAATAAAAGTCTGAATTGTGAGAAACTGAGCTAGAGACGCAAACTGAAAACAATTGTGTGAAATTCAGTTGTAATTTTAAGAAATGGGTTAATTCTGAGATAAGTTCAGAATTACAATAAAAAATCCATACATAAATACACATTTTAGTTATTTTAAATAACATTTTTAGGTCTTGGTGAACTTAATATTGCCTTATTAAATTTAAAGGAAATTCTCATGTAAAAATAACGAACTAAAAAACTCCTCAGTGTTTTTCTGAAATGTGTGAGACTGTTCTGTGTTTGTGCAGCGGCCGCTCTCGGCTACAGCGGCTCTGGTGTGGCTGCCGTACACGTCCATCGATCAGCTCTTGAGAAACCTCAGCGAAAGTCAGATCAATGAGAAGGTGAACAACTCTACACTTACAGCACACTCAGCACCAGCTAAATAATGTCATTTACAGCAAAGAGCGTCACTGTATGGTTTTGAATGGGGAAAAATGTAACGATCAATATGGAAGCTCTAGCGAAGTTAGCCCTGCCTTCTAGTAAAGGAGCCAATCATTGATCACTATAGACTGATGATTCTGGGGGGAGGGGCTTGGACTTGTGTTTTTATGACAGTTTCTGCAGCTTCATTGTTATGAACCATTTATGGTCGGCAAATGGGCAGAAATCTCAGCGAATATTTGCCTCACAGGCATGAGAAATACATCTACATGGAGCCTGAAACCAGCTATACTTGAAAACAAATGTTCTCTGGTTTTGTAATCTATATGAGATTAATGCGAGGTACAGTCTGTCCTGTCTGACCTCATTATTTTAAATGAATTCCCGCCTCCTCCATTCAATCACAAATCATTGGACAGAAATCACTCGAACGCTCACAGAGTTGTCAAAAAAGAAAGATCGCTGTCATTTTGTGAGAAGATTTGACATCAGTGATAAGTTGGAAATGACTTCAAGATCAGCACAATCAGACGCAGCATTATTCAGAGGATGATATTGTGATGTAACTAGGGATGCAACGATTAACCGATTTCACTATTAACCGCGCTTTAATTCGTCATGGTTAATTAATCGTAAAGGCTTCTCAACACCACCTTTCTGCACAGAACAAAGCTGCTGCAACTAAACGGAGTTATGCCAACTGGGCGCTAGTTTAAAGTTCCAAGCTTGTACACCGAGGCTAATACGCACACACTGGATTTACTATGGCTGAGGCTATTAACTAAGGGCCGTTCACATGTTGTGTATTTTGCGCATGCAAGTTCGTTATTTCTTTTCTTGCGCTCATATTGGAAGTGACGTGCACATGGTGCGCATGCAGCATGACGCGTTCACACTTTCCAGGCGCGCCTAATCAAAGTCCCTTCAAGGCAAGTCATTTCACTCAGTGGCCATCTTTGAAACGCCTCTCGGGCAGTATGCTCGGGCATTCTGTCTGAATGGGGAAACATCAAATTCTCCAAAACTGTTTGCCAAGCTTATGATTACATATTTGGAACCACCAATAAAATGAATCAACAACTGTCTCATAAGTTTTGTTTCTAAACGTCCAAATCAAACAAAATCAGCATATTTTCAGGTTGCCCGAGGTAATGCGCATGCTCAAGGGAGGAGATCACGACACCAACCTCATTTATGGCCGTTCTACACATTATCATCCTCTGGATAATGATCATCTGATCGGGCTGCTCTTCTGAAGTAATTCACAACTTGGTCTTGATGGTGAGTCTCCTCCAGAAATGACAGCGACTCTTTGTTCACAAGTTTGTGGGCGTTTGAGTAGTTGCTGTCATGTGATGTGCGTTTGACAGGAAGGACTGTACCTCGCGTTTGTTTCAGACAGATTACAAAACCAAAAACCTTTTGTTTTCAAGTGCGCTTGGTTCATTTTAAAGCACAGATGTCAAGCATTATGAGGATTTCTTATGTGTGTGAAGCAAGTATTCGCTGAGATTCCAGTGTGTTTGTTGACCACCAAACTGTCGTAAAACTGTTACACTTTTCCCCATTCAAAACTACACGAGTGACACGTCTTGTGTATTTTATAGTCTTTGACCTAATTGAAAGAGTGGTGCGAGCGCACCGCGAGTCACGTGACAAGAACTGACCATTCAGCTTCATACTTTGTATGGAATAAACACGTTTCTACTCCAAAGTAAAAAAATGCAAAAGGAAAATATCAAACAAGTTCATAATATAGTTGATCAACGGTGGCTTTCAGACAGAGGTTCAGCAGTCTTTGACTATATTTGTTCTCTTTAAAAGACAAATACTTAGCTAATATGTAGCTTAGATTTGCATTAGACAAATGCAACTTTTTAATTTATTCTTCTTTTTATTTATTTATTGTTCTGTCATTTATTTTGAGTGTAAAATTATTACTTGTTTAAATGCCAAAAACTTTTTTTCACTTATTTTTAAGTCCAACGAGAAATGGACTATTGTTTGTTTTTATTATTATTTTGTGCTGTATTATTTGGTTACTGAGCAGCAATAAATAACACTCAACTATAAGGAGTTTTCACATGATTTTCTAAACCAGTAGTGTTTAGAAATTAATGAATGATAACCGTGAAACCTTGATTATTCCTCAGACTATAATCGTATAACCAAAATCTATAATCGTTGCATATCTAGATGTAACACTGAAGTTGATTTCACAAAATAAATCAGATTTTTGTGGCTGAAATTGCAAACTTTTGCTGCATTTCTTTTATTGTAAGCGTGTGCATTTTTTTTTTTCTTTGATTCAAATGTTTAGAAACAAAATTTATAGTAAAGTTTTAAGAAAATAAGAAATTAAATCAAAAGCTTTTAAGAATTTGATGTTTCCTCGTTTAAAGAGACAGTAGCTGCACTTGCATGTCTGAGAAGTGTTTTAAAGATGGTTTTAAAGGGACTTTAAGTAGTTGTTTACTGTGGTTGATTTTGCAATTGGACATGAATGGATTATTGATTTTCTCTCTTCTGTCTACAGATGTACAGGAGTCTGCAGGATAAACTGGCCGAATATCACAGACTGGTGGACCAGAGCAGCAGACACAGACTCATGGCCCGCTGAACAGGTGTTTAGGATCAATAATGCAGAAGTTTTGTTGTCGTGTGGTGTTTTTTGGGTTGTTTCATGCTGGAAACGTGTGGAATCAAAGATCTGATCATGCTGCAGTTCAGTCTCTGATTAAACTACAATTGTGTATTTTTATAAAGGCACTGTTTAAAACATCTTAAACTTTGTATGTTGTACTCTTTACTTGAGTAATTTAAATAAGTAATGTAATAAAACAGTTTTGTTTAATTAAGATGTGACTAATTTCTATTATTGTGTTAAATTGGTAAATACAAACCTTTCCTTCTGTTGTTGTTTTTTAAAGGAAACCTCAAAAAGAAAGAAATTTAACCATTTAAAGACACAATGTATGAAATTTTCATTAAAAGTCTTATTTGTTTTATTTCGGCTAGAATAAAATCAGTTTTTAATTTTTTTAAAACCATTATTAATATTAATAGCCCCCTTCAATATTATTAGTAGTATTATATATTATATTATATAATATATATATTATATATTGAATAATATTATTCAATATTATTAGCCCCCTTGAGCAATATATTTTGTATCGATTGTCTACAGAACAAACCACTGTTATACAATGACTTGCCAAATTAACCTAGTTAAGCCTTTAAATGTCACTTTAAGCTTAATAGTATCTTGAAAAATATCTAGTCTAATATTATGTGCTGTCATCATGACAAAGATAAAAGAAATCAGTGATTAGAAATGAGTTATTAAAACTATATTCAAAAATGTGTTGGAAAAAAATCTCTCTCCGTTAAACAGAAATTGGGGGAAAAAAAAATATACAGGGGCCTAATTCTGACTTCAACTATGTCGAAGAGTACACCTGACTCGCTGTACATGCTGCTGCCCTGCGCATGCACATCCAGCTCAATACTGGTGCCTTAAAAGGCCACAAATATGCCAAAATGAAAACACAAAAACATGTCACTGCATAGCAAAACCTCTTGGAAAGAGAAGTTTATTTCAAAGATACACAAGTGTACAGCCACGCATATACCAAAAATGCAGAACATTAGGTTTGTTGCTCAGAAAAGTCCTGTGTGAATCTGAGGGACTGACTTTATTCACAAACATGGCTACATGGTGATTATTTTTGGTTAAACATAATTAAAGAACTGGCTTAAATAATAGGTTATGAGTGAGAAATAACATGGAAAAAGTAAAAAAAAAAAATGGAAAGGACAACTTTATTGTCTTTTCTTCAATTTGCGCGCTTCGCCAAATTACACAGACCACAGCTTTGCCCATGAATGCTCATGAAAACGGCTCAAATGTCAAATCAACTCGACTGGACATCGGCCTCGCTCCGCCAGTGCTCTCGGCTCCGCCCCGACGTCACCGCAGCCATGCCGTCCAGTCACAGATCTTGCGCTCCGCATCAGAGGTACGGCGAAGGGTGGCACTACGGGTTTTATAAACGCGTGCGACTCGAGCAGCGATTCCACAGCCACCGGTAAACACGCTGAAGCAGACCTCCAAAGGTCGCGCTCATGCCCCATTCATTTGTGGCAGAGTCAGCTTCCCTCCTGCAGTGCTGTGTCGGTATGATCATAACGCAGTTCTGATTATTATATATGTTATTTGCGCAGTTGACCGCAGGTGCCCTTTCAACAGCCATTGTCACTTCAGCGAACAGATTTCGTTGATGTCCGCGACTCCTTGTAGACGCTTGCAGGTGATGCCCGTTCGAGTTGTTACAACTGAACTTCGATCTTGAGTTGCAACAACTGAGCTTGCAGGAGATCTCGCAGGCATTTTTATGTCACAGCTAGGTGTGGCCACCGTGCCGATCGGCGCTGCGGGTTGACTCGCTGTGCTGCGGCTCCCTCATCACAGCGCAGCGCACATCCAATACCGGTGCCTTGAAAGGCAAAGGCCACAATATGGCAAAACAAAAACACGTCACTGCAAAACCTTTTGGAAAGAAAAGTTTATTTCAAAGATACACTAAGGCAAATGTTTTCAAAAAAAAGGTTTTGTTTTAGGTTTCAAAATACAGAATGTCCTGTGTGAATCTGACAGACTGAAATACATGGAGATTATTATTGGTTACAAATAATTAAAGAAGTGGCTTCGATAATATAGGTTATAAATCAGACATACAAAGTAAAAATATATATATGAAATACAACTGTATTTCCTTTTCTTTATTTGGCGTGCTTTGTCAAATTACACAGATCACATCTTGGTCCATGAACGCTCATGAAAACTGCTCAAATGTCTTTCTGAAGTCCGTGCTCCCCGGTAAGAAAGTAGCGACGAATTGCTTGAAATATGGCAGTCCAGCAGACCCGAATATGGCCGCGGATAAATTCCACCAGCGGAGTCCACCTTTAGTCCGCTGTCTGTATTCGGTGTCGGAGCTCGATCGCGTTCAGCCGCAGAAACCTGAGGGTTTAAACTCCGGGCTCGAAAAAGTCGTTCACTCGGCTACGGGTTTCAGGACGTCTGATCCGGAGAAAGAAATGTTGCGAGGAGACACAAACCTGTCAGGGAAACTTTCAGACAGAAGCGCGGGCAGGCTCTGAACAGAACAAACAAACAACAACAACCCGAGAAATGAAAGCCGCTCTGGTGGAGATAAAAACCCAAGCGTTTACAAGCAGTTGTCCAGTATTGAAGCAAAAAAGAAGAACCTTTCTGGGATGGCCGAACAAACCGCACTGGAGACCATGAGCACTTTTACAATGACTGCGGAAAACTGCGTTGTGATCATGCCCGCAGCACCTGACAGAGGCACAGAAGCAGACTCGTCTGCCACAGATGAGTGGTCCATGCGTGCGATATTTGGCCAAGGGTTCTGCACGCGTGTAAACTGCTGTTGGGAAGGCTGATCCAAATGATCTTCATTCATTTTCTTTTCGGCTTAGTCCCTTTATTAATCTGGGGTCGCCACAGCGGAATGAACCGCCAACTTATCCAGCATATGTTTTATGCAGCGGATGCCCTTCCAGCTGCAACCCATCACTGGGAAACATCCATACACGCACTCATACACTACGGACAATTTATCCTACCCAATTCACCTATACCACATGTTTTTGGACTTGTGGGGGAAACTGGAGCACCCGGAGGAAACCCACGCGAACACGGGGAGCCAAATGATCTTCATTCATTCATTTTCTTTTCGGCTTAGTCCCTTTATTAATCCGGGGTCGCCACAGCGGGATGAACCGCCAACTTATGCAGCATATGTTTTACGCAGCGGATGCCCTTCCAGCTGCAACCCATCACTGGGAAACATTCATACAGACTCATTCACACACATACACTACGGACAATTTTAGCTTACCCAATTCACCTATACCACATGTCTTTGGACTTGTGGGGGAAACCGGAGCCAAATGATCTTCTAAACTTCAAAATAAAGGGATTCCTAAACGAGAGAGGAGCTCGAGAAATCAAGCTCACCTCTCTGAACGCACTCTGAAGCTGATGCTGCAACTGAACGAGATGACAGAACTGACCAGCCTTCAAATCACTCACGCTCTGAGCCTTAATTCAACCAGCAGCATGCGTGGAAGAGGAGGAGCGTCAAGTCTGAACACCTGACGAACTGTAGCTCAGCAGCACTAACCCAGCACTGCCTCCCTCCTATACTGAACATGTTGTCTGATTCGTTTGTCAGTGTCCCCGCAAGGAAGATGCGCTTCCCTTATCTGGACTTACATTAATCACACATCTTATTAAATGTATTCTATGTCTCTTCGTCACAAACCATGTTCAAATGGCCTTAATCAAAAGCCTTACATGTTTTAGTTGTCTTTAATAAAATATATATTTTTGAATGAATCCCTCAAGAGTTAGAGTTATTGTCTGTTTGAAGCTTCATATTGTTGAATATGAGTATGTCTAATGGGGTCACACAGCTGACTCTGACAGATTGTTGAGCTCTTAAAGCTTATTAAGATTCAAACTGATATAAAACACTCCCAGAACAAAAGACACAAATGCTGTCACCGAGGTGGTTCCTTTTCAAAAGGTAAATGAAGGCTACACGGGCCTATATTGGTCCCTTAAAGGCCGCAGTTTGCTCAAATTAAAACGCATAAATAGCCTAGAGTCACTCCAACTTCTCTTTCCAACAGGTTTTGTTTATATCAAAGATAGTACAGAAGGCAAATGTAGCTACTGCCAGTATTCTAATTAATTAATTAATTAATTAATTAACGAAAATGAGGTTTGTTAGATTTCAAAATACAGAAGTGTTTATTTGAAGTGGAGTGTGAATTATAAGTGGAGCTTATAATTGGTCAAAAATAATTCAAGAACTGGCTTAAATAGCCTACGATGGATTATACATGAGAAATAGATGGAAAGTGCAAGCATTTAAAATACAACTTTCTTTTCATCACTTTAAGCAGTTGCCTGCTTTCTGTCATACGACACAGACCACAGCTTTGTCCATGAACGCTCATGAAATGATTTTTCTTGATATTGGAAAAGGCCTACACATCTCCTTATTGAGATTGCTGTAACTTGCTTTTTTTCATAATGCTTTTTAAAAATTGGTGAGTATGTGCTTGGCATTGTGGTGTTTTTTTCTTCCGTCAATAAGTCTGATGGTTTTGATTTCAGAAGAGTTCTTTATTGTCGACAACAAAGGAGATTTTTCAGGAGACCCCCAACAGCATCTCTGCCTGAAAATTCTGCCTCACTGATGCTCTGGTCTGCTTATATACTCTTTTGCTGCTGTTTTTCCCATTGTTCTACATTTGTCATAGTTTCAACCCCCTGAACTGACCTTTCTACTATCTCCATCTATACTTAACTTGTTGTGGTGGTCTTTTCTTTTCTCATGCCCCCCTGACCTTTCTACTATATATCTTGTCCATCTATACTTAACTGTTGAGGTGGTCTTTTCTTTTCTCATGCCCCCCTGACCTTTCTAACTTGAGTTGCTTAGTCAGGCTCCTTTCCTTTCTAACTCTACATATGGTATATAAGTTGACAAGCAGTTAATTATTTATTCAGGCCCTCTTTCCTTTCTAACTCTAGTTGCTTAGTCAGGCTCCTTTCCTTTCTAACTCTACATATGGTATATAAGTTGACAAGCAGATTATACACATACACTTATGTACACGTTGATTATATAGATTAACTTCACACTGTAAAGAGTTAAAAATCCACTTCAGCATGCATAAAGTATGGCAAATGCAGCCTTTTTAAAAAAGTCTAATAGGCCTATATGTCCCACATTATGAAGTGACCTGTCCCAGACGATCTTAATTTTATTTAATTTTTTTGGGCACACTAAAAGGTGTAGCATGGCTCCTCTAGGTAAAATATCTACATTATTTTTAATGCTAGAAAACACCGCAGGTTGAATTTCAGAAAAGTCTAATGTGTTGTTCTAATGTGTTAGACATTGAAATAAATCGAAGAGGTAAAAATTGCAAAGTGTCCCAGATTAGCAGAATTCACCCCATTTTATATACAGGTCATGTTCTGATTGGACATAATTTAACCCTTATTCTGACATTTTATGAAATTTTATATTTAAAAAAACGATTCAAATACATCAAATAGGATGTGTCTACTGGTCTTTATTACATGTATACTTATTTAACGGGCAGAACATTTACATTGTTAAATGTACCTCTGCTGAACATTAGCCAGAATGGAGCTCATATTTCTCCACAGATTTTTTTCAGTCTCAATGGGTTTAAAGGTTGAGATTTTCTCCCTTTAATCCAGAAAAAATGTATCAAATAAGTAAAAGAAAAGGTTTTAGAAATACATTTATCATCATAATTAATTAATTTATTACAGTTTATTTGCATTTATCTTGTGTGTTCATATTTTTCCCGTCTTTTTGTTGCCCTATTAGGGATTATGAAATGGATTTTGGTTTTGGGGGTCCCCCAAAACAGACAGACATGCATGCAAAATCAAATAACACTTTCATTGTCTTATAATATGCCTTTATTTATTCTCTATGGCTCTCTACTCTCTGCTTTACGGCTTATCAAGTGTTGAATACACAGTGTAAACAGACAACATGGCTTCAAGTTTACCTTGTTATTTCGAGTCCGAGGCGGACGAGGAAGCGTCCAGAGTTGCTAAAGTTGTTTACTTTTCCATAGAGAAGAATGTACTCAAATCGTAGCTCGGTCCGTTACATAGATATATACACTAGATATCGCATACGGACCCTGAGCATGCGTCAATAGCGCCGCCATATTTGTACAGTGCTCCCAGCACAAATGTCGTTCAACAGCACTAGTCAAGACAGTGTGCCAATGTGAAGATGCTGGACTTTAGCGCTGCTTACGGGTGTAGTAATGAGCAAACAAACAAAACAAAGCACAAAGGCAGAACATTTCATAGGCAAGATTTCGTTTTTTACATGTTACAAACTTTTGTGCTCCACAAGTAACGTTATTGATGATAATACAGTCTCTTACTGCACTGATCATAAGGCAAAGTAGCATCAACTTGCACTGAATTCTAGGCTTATGCTAGTTTTGTTGAATAAAATCAGCAAACAATGAAAAAGAAATATGACAACAAGACGCCGCGGTGCTAGAAACTTGTATTATTGTCGGCTAAGTGAACGAGTCGTTCATTATGGGGGATTCATTCACAAACGAATCGCTCCCTCCGTTAGAATGAGTAGTGAAAGCAGGAGAGGGGGTGTGTTTCAGGACACGGATTAGATCAAATTTAACAGGGAGGGAGGATAATACATTTCCATGCACACAAACACACACTTTATCGGCAATGCCCGTGCGGTCACTTATCCATCGACGTAGAAAAGTGAATTTAAAAAAAATATTTGCGTACTGACCACCGGGGAAACTCCCAATCATCGATATATGTATATATGTGTATATCTCTGTGGCTCTGGATGGCCAGTCCTCCACTGCACCTTGGTCCCGCATTCATTTTAAAGGAGCGCTACCCTGTACTAAAATGGCGGCTCTATTGATGCATTCCTTCCAATAGACCATTTCAATGTGGTCATCTTTGGCCCATGAACATTTCCTGCTTGTTATCAAACTATTTCATAACTGTAACAAGAGGCAATTCAATCATAACCTAATGTTAAACAGCTATGATAACATTATTTACCTATATGTGGCTCTTTTTGGATTCTCAGAAGCTTTAGAAATTAAAAATGTGAAACAGGAAATACATTGGGACCATTGTTTTTGTTTACATCCCTCAAAATGGTCTATAGACAACAACAGGGTAGGCGACATGTAATGTAAATATCTATGGGTCCGTTGGATCAATGTTTTGGCAATCTTTTGATCATCCAATCAGAATGCTAGCAGAGAATCACATGACCGGTTTGGTGTCGTCACACTCAGTAAAACCCAAACAAGATGGCGGTTGTTCAGCGCTAGTGAGTGGAGCGAGGAAAAGGAGCGTGGATTTATAGTTATTCCAGTAAGTGTCAACAAATACGTTTTTTAATGTGATTTACCGCTTACAATGCTAACAGTTTTCTCATTTAAAGGTGCAGTAAGTGATTTTGCGTCCTTGTATGCTTTTGTGTCACGGGTGTGTTTGTATCGTGCTTCTTGTTGTGCGTTCATTATATTAGCTTTATTGTTGTTGACATTGTTTGTTAAACATTATTTTGCTTCGTTTCTGCGATACAGACAAACTCTTGCAATCTGCTAACGTTAATGAGCTGTTTATCCTACATTAAAGCTGTTGAGAGGAGCAGATTCAATTCAATTCATCTTTATTTCTATAGCGCTTTTACAATGTAGATTGTGTCAAAGCAGCTTCACATAGAAGATTATAGTGAATTGAAACAGTGTCAGTCCAGTTTTCAGAGTTGAAGTTCAGTGTGGTTTAATTTTCACTGCTTAAAGTCCAAACACTGAAGAACAAATCCATCGTTGCGCAGCTCTACAGGTCCCGAACCATGCAAGCCAGATAACAATGCATTGTTGTTGCTCGTTAAAGATGCTTTCTATGTATATGGAATTACTTTGCATATTAAATATAATGCAAAACTATAATGGGATGCTTCGTTTTTGGCCCACCCTCATCATAATATGTTTCTAATACACAAATCATCAATTATCCATTTATTAACCGGCAGAAAAGTTGACATTGTTAAACAGCGACCTCTGCTGAACGTTTGCCAGAATAATGCTGAGATTTCCCCCAAAAGCAGGTCTAAAATTAACTCTCCCTGTGTGAAATGCGAGCTACAAATCAACCATTCATTTTCGGTTTGTAAATTTACTTTAGTGGTAATAATAATAACTATGATTATAATCAATGTCAGAATCATTTTAATTAATTTGTTTGCTTGATTAAATGTGTATATGTATATATTAAAATGTTTATATATTGTATAATATTTGTTTTTTATTTATGTAATTTCTGTTAAACTTAATAAAAATGTTCTGTTTTCTAAAGAGTAAATATTAGTTTTAAGTTCTGCTCAACAATATTACTTCTTAGTTCTACTTATCAATTTACCTGATAGATGCTTTAATATCCTTTAAATCCAGCTGACAGAATATCTTATTTCTCATCTTATTTTATTGTTGCCTTATTTTATTTCAATTAGTTTGTTTGCAGTTATAAATGTTTTCCTAATTTGTTCAGTCTGTTCTAATGAACTAAATACAGTCATTTAAAAATAAGGCTGGTGGGGACAAAGTCAAAATATTAGTTTTAAGTCATTCCTACAAAGATTTACATATTACCTAATAATAGTATTACACAGACATGTTGTCTGCGGGGTCTTAAGTCTTTAAATTTTAGGCCTTTAAAAGTCTTAAATTTACTGAAATATTGAGTAGTAGGTCTTAAATCATTTTAAACAGGCCTTAATTGTTATTTTGTCCATGTAAAGAAGATACCCAATTGGGCCAACACGAATCCAATCACTAAAAATCTATCTCCGTCACTTTTAACAAAAGTTTTATTTATTAATTATATTTACCAATATGGTTTAATTCTCTTCCTTTAAAAAACATTTGTTTAAAGGTTTTCCATATATTTATATCTACCTGGTGAGGACAGACCTGGGCAGACTGCTTACATTTTATTTTATATTATTAATTTCTTTTATAATAATAATAATGCAATTAGAGTTTGCTTGTTTTGACACATTATTTAAAACGTGGCTTAGAAAAAACGTAGATTTCTAATTTACATTTAGTTTAGTAGTTATTATATTATATATTATGTGTGTATATGTTTGCAGGTGGGTGCAATTCAAAATCTTTTTTTATTTTTCTTTAAAACCTGAATAAGTCTGAAATTGTATTCATAATGGTCTTAAAATATTCTTAAATTGGCTTAAATTTGACTTGGTGAAAGCTGTATTTAATTTGGAGTATTTAATTACTTTTTTGCTCCATCAGACAGAAACACTTGCATTGATGACAATATTTCAAAGTCTTCCTAAACAACAATATACACAAAATATAGCGTTTATAATTGCTTGAATAACGTGCAAACGTTACTCTTAAATCCCATGTGAAGCGACGTGCCCTTGTTTCTGCTCCGTCTAGAAGGTTCTGGAGCGCCTGTGTTTATATAAGAGCGGGAGCGCGCACGGCGTTCATTCACAGAGAAACCCGGAGGCACGGACAACACGCCGGCTTTTACTCCGCTTTCAGTCCAGTAAGTAATAACAAAACTTAATTACACCTAAACACAACCGAGAGGCTTCAGATAAAATATTCTCTATTGTTGTGACTAACATGTAAATGTTCGTTTTCTCTTAAAGGGACAGTTCACCCAAAAATGAAACCGTTGTTATTTACTCGCTCTACTTCTACCAAACATGTTTGACTTTCTTTCTTCTGTTGAGCAGAAAAGAAGATATTTTGAAGAATGCTGGAAAACCTGTAACCGTTGACTTCCATAGTATTTGTTTGTCCTACTATGGAAGTCAATGGTTACAGGTTTTCAGCTTCCTTCAGAGTGACTTTTGTGTACAGCAGTGTACAAAGGAAACTCATAACTGTTTGTAACCACTTAAGCGAGAGTAAATAACTATCCCTTTAAGTCAGTCTTACTTTCTTTTACTCTTACTTTAGCCGTTGTATTAACATTATAGCTTTAAACTGTCATATGTGCACTGTATTTGATGTTAATGAATATCTTGTGATTCTGTCCACACAGTATAGTTGGTTGAGATGGTTCGAGAAACCGGCTACTATGATCAGCTCGGCGTGAAGCCCGACGCGTCGCTGGACGAAATAAAGAAGGCGTATCGGAAACTGGCTCTGAAATATCACCCGGATAAAAACCCCAATGAAGGCGAGAAAGTAAGTGGAGGTGCTGCTGAGTCTCAGGCTGACCCAGGATCAGGTTTCAGCTCGCCCGGTGAATGACAGCGACAGAAATGAGAGGAACTTTCTGGCGGTGTCATTCACTGCTGAGCTAGAAGGAGTTTAGGAAGCATACGAGCGATTCCAGCGTTATGGATGTGACATTTGCAGTAAAAACTCAAAACATAAATTCACAGAGAAAGTATATGTTAACATTATATTGAAACATCAATTGAGAAATAGCCCAACATAAAAAATAATAGTAAATTAAAACATTTTTTTTTAAAGAAATTCATTTGATTTGTTGTGAGTTATATTAATAATTTCTGTTCTCCAGTTCAAAGTCATATCACAAGCCTACGAGGTCCTGTCAGATGGCAAAAAGCGCGAGCTGTACGACCAGGGCGGCGAACAAGCCATCAAGGAGGGAGGAATGGCGGGAGGAGAGTCACCCATGGACATCTTCAACATGTTCTTCGGTGGCGGAGGACGAATGCAGAGAGAACGGAAAGGTCAGACACACAATAAATCACACAAAAATGAAATCAAAATCATTTACCCTTCCTCTAATGCCTCCAAAACTTGTTTGAGTTTCTCATATCTGTTGAAAGCAAAGGAAGATATACTGAAGAATACAGCCATTGACTTCCATAACGTTTGTTGTTCCTACTATGGATGTCGATGGCTGCTTTTCCCCCCAGTATTCTTCATAATATCTTGTTTTGTGTTCAGCAGAAGAAAGATATTCATAAAGGTTTAAAACCTCTTGAGGCATCTTTAAATGTACGCTTCAATAGGGAGAAATAACTTGCTTAATAAGTCTTGATGACGATATACCTTCAAACTGTCTGAACAGAGACCTTCGACGTACTTTGGTTTACGTATCCTTGTAAAATGGATTAATGCTGTGTTTCCCAGCCCTGTACCTAAAGGGACACCAACAGTACACATTCAAAAACTTGAAATGAATGGGTCAGATGAGGGAGACATCCAGAATATGTACTGTTGGTGTGCCGCAGGAACAGGGTTGGGAAACACTGGATTGAGGAATCCGCAGTTTAAATCAATGTGTGCTTGCAATCTCTAGTCTGTATCCCACTTGAGTCTTTCTGCACAGCTTTGAAGAACAAGCCTTTTAGTAGTTTACCTTAGAGTAGTTCACATCCAGATTGTTGGTTGCTTACATGATTTTCTCTCATTCAGGAAAGAATTTGGTTCATCAGCTCGGGGTGACGCTGGAGGAGCTCTACAACAGCTCCACCAGGAAACTTGCTCTTCAGAAGAACGTGATCTGTCAGAAATGTGACGGTGAGTGAACCTTTGATGGAAAATTTTAGAATTATAGGTGTGCGATACTGACAAATAATATATATATAATTATTTTATAAACTAGGCAACATGGTGGCTCAGTGGTTAGCGCTGTCGCCTCACAGCAAGAAAGTCGCTGGTTCGAGTCCCGGCTGGGTCAGTTGGCATTTCTGTGTGGAGTTTGCATGTTCTCACCGTTACTCACTGGAGCTAAGCAGGGTTAAGCCTGGTCAGAACCTGGATGGGAGACCACATGGGAAAAACTAGGTTGCTGTTGAAAGTGGTGTTAGTGAGGCCAGCAGGGGGCGCTCAACCTGCGGTCTGTGTGAGTCCTGATGCCCCAGTATAGTGAAGGGGACACTATACTGTCAGTGAGCGCTGTCTTTCGGATGAGACGTTAAACCGAGGTCCTGACTCTCTGGTCATTAAAAATCCCATGGCACTTCACGTAAAGAGTAGGGGTGTAACCCAGGTGTCCTGGCCAAATTCACTCCATCTGCCCTTACCAATCACAGCCTCCCAATCATCCCCATCCACTGAATTGGCTGCATCACTGTCTTTCCACTCCACCGCTGTCCTGTGGCTGCCGTCGCATCATCCAAGCGGAGCTGCACACTGGTGGTGGTGTGGAAAGACCCCCCCCCCCACTGGGTGTATGGCCATACACGATAAATGCACATTATTTGCTTACTTGCATGTTCTCCCCATGTTGGCGTGGGTTTCCTCCGGGTGCTCCGGTTTCCCCCACAGTCCAAACACATGTGCTATAGGTGAATTGAATAAGCTAAATTGGCTGTAGTGTATGTGTGTGAATGAGTGTATGAGTGTTTCCCAGTACTGGGTTGCGGCTGGAAGGGCATCCGCTGCGTAAAACATATGCTGAAATAGTTAGTGGTTCATGACTAACATGAGTTCTGTGGTGACCTTTGAAATAGAGACTAAGCTTAAGGAAAATGAATGAATGAATAAATTAATATGTTATAAACTATAGCTTTTACAAAACCTAAACGCAAGTACACATAAAGATACGTGTTTAAAGGTCTCTTATGTGTACATGCATTTGGGTTTTGTAGAGAATTTTGGAAATAAGAGTCTGCAAAAGAAACCAAATTAAAATGATTCGACAGCAACTGTGATTTTCATTATAATCCATATAATATTATTAGCCCTCCTGTGAATTTTTAATTCTTTTCAAATATTTCCCAAGCAACGAAGATTTGTTTTAAACACATTTTTAAACGTATAATATTTTAAAATAATATTTTACTAGTTATTCTGTAAGATACTCGCTTAAAGTGTGATTTATAGACTTAACTAGGTTAATTGTTAACTAGTTTGGTTAATCAGGCATTAATTAGACAACAGTGGTTCATGTAGCCAATTTAATTAATTTAATTCATATTGACCTATAATATAATAATTATTGCAGTTTTTAAAAGATATTTAAAAATATTTTTATTATTATATTATTTAAAATAAAATAAAAAAATCTGTGTGACGGAGTGACAAACTTGATAATGTGAGCTCGCATGTCACTAAAACAATTATGAAATCATAAATGATAATCATCACACTCCCAATATTAATGTTGAAGATTGAGTGTTGCTTTTATTGATTTAAGTTGTCCATGATTTCAGGTTATGGAGGCAAGAAAGGCACGGTAGAGAAATGCTCGAGCTGTAAAGGCAGCGGTGTTCAGGTGCGGGTTCAGCAGATCGGGCCCGGCATGATCCAGCACACTCAGAGCATGTGCTCCGACTGCAGCGGACAGGGAGAGCGATTCAGCGCTAAAGACCGATGCAAAACCTGCAACGGACGCAAAGTCGAGCGCAAGAAGAAGATCCTGGAGGTCCACATCGACAAAGGTGTGTGAAGTTCAGGGCTTGGTTACACGAAAGTCCTTCAAGTCTGTGTGAAATCAAAGTTTACAGTGTATATTTTGCTAGCACACATTCTTTAGATAAACAATTAATCTGTGCCAGTTAATCCACTGAAAAACAATGTTTTGGTAATCTTCAATCGAAGTCTGATCTTTTGCTTCCTTGTTTGGAGTGGCGTTCCTTCTCTGATGTTAGTTTGATGACTTCAGCCACAATATTCTTAGCCACGGCCCTCTTACTGTTAGTTTGCTATGAGTGAATGATGCACAAAAAAAAGCCCCGCCCCCTGCTTAATATTGTGTTTCAGTTGGAAGCTCATCAACATACTGAAATAGAAGTCTTTGCAACTTCCGGTTCACACTGACTTTAACCATAATTTCATTAAAAGTGTTGCAACAAACTTCTTAACTGTCTCCCTTAACCCTAAGTGCTTTTACTGTAGTTTCTGGCAACATTTGGCAATGAGTGCTGTGGTTGCTATTGTTACAGCATCTTACACTAAACAGAACGTAACGAATCTCAAAGCAAAAAAAAATTTGTATTTATATATTTGTGATTGCATGGTTGCAAGTTGCATGGGGTTATTTTTGGTAAAAATACATTGCATGGGAGAAAATCACAGAATTTACTTTTACGCCAAAAATCATTACAATATTAAGTAAAATAATATATATTGTAAATTTCATGCTGTAAATATATCAAAAACTTAATATTGTGCATTGCTCTGAATTTCACGTGGACAAATTGAAAAGTGATTTTTCTCAATATTTAGATTTTTTTTAATTTTTTTTGACCCAGAATCCAGATTTTCAAATAGTTGTTTCTCAGCCAAATATTATCCCATCATAACAAACCATCAGTGGACAGCTTATCTGATGTATACATCTCAAATTCAGAGAAATTATATTTGTCATATTTGGGAGCACTTTAGTTTAAGAACCAATTCTCATTATTAACTAATGGCTTATTGCCCGACTAATAACATTTAGTCCTTAATAAAATAAATCCATTCAAAAAAGAAAGAAAAAAAGTTGCTGTAAACCAAAAGTATTGTGTTTGTTTTGAAGCAATTTAATAATTTTTTTTATTTTTTTTTGAGGATTTTACTCTATATAGTTTAAGTTTACTTAAAGGGCTTGTTTTGGTCACTTAAAGGGATAATTCACCCAAAATTGAAAATATACTCACCCTCAAGTTTTGCCAAACATTTACGGGTTTCGTTTTTTCTGCTGAACCTAAAAGAAGTCATTGACCCTCATAATAGGAACAACAAATACCATGCTAGTCAATGGTTACAGGTTTCCAACATTATTCTAAATATCTTCTTCTATGTTCAACAGAAATAAGAAACTTAATTGGGTTTGGAACAACTGAAGGGTGAGTAAATGATGACAGGATTTTCTTTTTTGGGTGAACTATCCCTTTAAATTTATTAAGGTGAAATTGTTGCTAAAGATGAAGAAACATGATTAAGGGTGCAAATTTAGACACCCTGAAGTTCCATAAATTTTCTTGCAAGTTTTACTAAGGGTTACTAACCTTCCAACTTAACTTTATGCTTTCCTGCAAGCGTGCACAGATACAGTTGGTCAAATTTATTCGCCCTCATGTGAATTTTCTTTTTCAAATATTTCCCAAATGATGTTTAACAAAGCAAGGAATTTTTCACAGTATTTCCTACAATATTTTTTCTTCTGGAGAAAGTCTTATTTGTTTTATTTCGGCTAAAATAAAAGCAGTTCTTAATTTTTTTAACCATTTTTAAGGTCAATATTATTAGCCCCCTTAAGCGATATTTGTTTTCCATTGTCTACAGAACAAACCACTGTTATACAATGACTTGCCTAATTAACGGTTGGTAAAACCATTATGTTTAGAAATGTGTTAAAAACAAATCTTCTTTCTATTAAACAGTAATTGGGGAAAAATATACAGGAGGGCTAATAATTCATGACGGATAATAATTCTGACTTCAACTGTATATCTGGAGTGGGTTTTTCCACAAGTGTCCTAATAAGGCTGTCGATCGCAGGTATGAAGGACGGTCAGAAAATCACGTTTAACGGAGAAGGAGATCAGGAGCCGGGACTGGAGCCCGGAGACGTCACAATCATCCTGGACCTGAAAGAGCATCCCGTTTTCCAGAGGAAAGAGCACAATCTGCTGATGAAGATGAAGATCCGGCTGGTGGAGGCTCTCTGCGGCTTCAAGAAGACCGTCAGCACACTGGACAACAGATCGCTGCTCATACACTCTCCTCCAGGTCAGTGTTCATTTCATCCGCTAACCATTTTATCTAAATAGAATAAAATCCTCATTTTGAGAAAACAGCCATAAAAAATACAAAAATAAATGTAAAAAAAAAGTGACAAAGAAAAAACTTTATAGTTCGATTTGGATTTTTTTTCTTTATATTTCAAAAATACTTTATTAATAACCAAAAAAGCACCTTTGCATGTTTTGCCTTTACCTTTTGTCTGTTTTTTAAATGATTTATGCAATTGTATTACAGTTAAATGTATTTATACTGTTGCTCTTCAGTGTCTCGGCTTTGAGCAGTGAGATTTACATTACACTAGTGTTGTCAAAAATATAAATATTTCGATAAGTATCGATACTGGAATATTTAAAATGATACAGTCTTGCTTTTGTTAGTATCGATCAGTGTTGGGTAAGTTACTTTAAAAAAGTAATAGATTACAAATGACTGATTACTACTGGAAAATTGTAATTTGATTACTAATTACTTCATGTAAAAAGTAATCAGATTACTAATTACTTTACTTTGAAGTTATTTTTAAAACATATAAAATATACCTATAAAAATACGGATAAACTGCGGCTCTTTCAGTGATTTAATATTCACTGAAAAACATTACAATGGCTTGACATATTCAAAAGAGTTCGCCCAAAACTTAATTCTCTCATCATTCACTTGTTCCAAACCTGTTTGTCTTTTTTTTTTTAACACAAAAGAAGAAAACTGTATACCTGTAACCCCTGACATCCGTAGTATGAAAAAGCACTGCAGTGTTTGGGTGTTCTGAAGTAATTAGTCTACCAAAATTTGTATATTCCAAAGTATGAATCTGATCAGTCAATTCTTGTCACGTGTATCTCCACTTGAAGAAGCAGCCATTTCAGCTGGCGTTCTCCAGCAATTTAAAAGCGCATGCTTATTAACTGACGTTACAGCAGAAAACGTGACTTAAAACGTGACACTTTTTTTCCCAAAAACTATATTTGTAACGCAAGTACACTGACTTTAGTAACTGTAATCAAATTACACATTTAAAATGTAATTCGTTACATTACTGCGTTCCTCAAAAATGTAATTAGATTACAGTAACACGTTACTGTGGAACGCCTTACACCCAACTCTGGAATCGATACAGGATTTTTTCCTCATAGTATCCAACATCGAATCTCGATATTTTTCTTGGTATCGTATCGAAGTTAGAAATTCCAGCATAATGACAAACTACATTACACTCAACTCGACTAAACTTCTGACAACCATTTTAATTTACAAGAGTTTCATCTACAGGTATGTGAAGCTGCTTTGACACAATCTGCATTGTAAAAAGCGCCATAGAAATAAAGATGAATTGTAGATTAAAAACATATTTGTTTATCTATGTGGTTATGGTTTCATTTAGAAAATAAATGTATATTTTGTTCTTTATAATAACATTTTTATTTATTGTAACTGTCTGTTTTGTTTTAGGTCAGGTGATTAAGCCTAATGATCTAAAGTGTGTTCATAATGAGGGAATGCCTGTGTACAGAGAGCCCTTTGAGAAAGGCCTTCTCATCATACGCTTTGAGGTAAGTCACTTTTATTTAAAAAAAAAAAAAGGTTTTATAGTGAGAAATTAATTTGTTTTAACTTAAAGCACCAAAATAATCCCCCAAAAAACATATTTTCTCTTTTTTTGATCATATTTATAAATATGTACATATGAATATACATCTTTCTGTTTGAAAAAAAAATGTATTTTTTAAAATTGTTTAATTTCTATAAGATTGAGTATTTTAATATTTCTTTGCATCTTCCAGAACCAAAAATTAATATAATTAAAAAATAAGTAATGGTCGTATTAACTGTTTATTAGCATTTATAAAGTATGATCTTTTCGATGTGCCTAATCCTAATGACATATACAAAAACATATACGATTATTTTGATTAATAAGCATGTAGAAGTAGTAGGATGTAGTAGGTTATGGAGCTAAAACTCTTAGTTAATGGTTTGTTAAATAGCATCAATTGTACGTTTAAAATAAAGTGGGAGCCTGCATTTGTGTAAAAGTAAACAAGTAATGTAAAGACATTAAAATAGGAATATGTAAACATTAACAAAGATTAAGTAACGCTTAACAGATGTGATGTTCATTGTTTACTAATGTTATTACACACGGCTGTCTGGAATACTCGATTCTGATTGGTCAGTCGCGTCATGTTATTCTGAAATAACCACGAAAAAAAAACACAGGCTCATCCGGGAACTTCGAGTCTCCTTTACCGTCTGTGTGAATACGTTCAAATGTACCTGTACTTACACTATATGTATCTGCTTGTCTGTCACGCCACGTTTTTTGACTGTTTAGCGCCGTCTTGTGAATGAATAAAAGTAGCTGAGTGAATCTGCACAACATAATGTGTGATTATTCTGATGACTTTGTGTTGATTTCTGCTTGTTTGTGTGTGTGTGTGTGTGTGTGTTCAGATTGAGTTTCCAGATGAGCACTGGCTGCCGGAACACATGCTGCCGGATCTGGAGCGTCTGCTGCCGGTACGAGAGTACATTATGCTGACCGACGACATGGAGGAGGTGGAGCTCTGCCAAGCTGACCTTGAGAGTCAGCAGAGACGAAACCACAGCACTGAAGCCTACCATGAAGACGAAGAGCCCCAGCAGACTGGAGTCCAGTGCCAGACGCAGTGAAACAAACACTGGAGAAATGAACATCAGTTTATTATCCAGGAATAAGACTCTCCTGTCAAAGCCTTGGGAAACGGACCATACTCTTGCCACTGCTGGAATTTTTGTTGATGTTCACGTGGAACCGTCACACATGTGCTTTAAAAGGACAGTTCAGGTATTTCTAATGTTCTGTCTTCTGCTGACCACAAAGCAAGACTTTCTGAAGATATATTGACATGTATTGAACTGGCCCTTTAAAAATTGGATTTAGTTGAAACAAAATATATATATATGTATGTGTTCATTTCTGAATGTAAATGATGCTGTGTGTGTTGGCCGAGAGTGACGGTTGTATTTATTTGTTTTGGAGAACATGTATTTGTACGTTTTCTAAGGATGTATCTGTTTCTTCCCTTGAATGTTTCAATCTAATAAAACCTTTCATTGTGTCTTTTTTGTTTATACAGTTGAAAGTGTGTGTACACATGTACATTGATGCATGTGAGTGTATGCTTGCCTATGTATACGCATGTTTTTCTGTATGTATGAGGGTGTGTGTATGTATGTGTGTGTGTATGTATGAGTATGTGTGTGTGTGTATGTATGCATGTATGTGTGTGTATGAGTGCATGTGTGTGTATGTGTGAGTGTGTATGTATGTGTGTGTGTGTGTATGTATGAGTGCATGTGTGTG
>CAIGQV010019532.1:2675515-2698584 GCA_903798115.1 Danio jaintianensis
ATAGCCCCACCCTAAATGACTAATATCCCAGCCCTAAATGACTGATAGCCCCACACTAAAGGACTGATAGCCCAAGCGTAATTGACTGATAGCCCCGCCCTAAAGATATGATAGCCCTGCCCTAAATGACTATTAATCCTGCCCTAATCGACTGATAGCCCCGCCCTTAATGACTGATAGCCCCACCCTAAAGGCATTCCATGTTACCAGAAAGTTAAGAAAAGTCATTTCAAGGGGGAGGGAAGGTTATGATATTTGATTAAAGATTCTGAGGGCAAATGAATTTTGACAAAATAATAAAGATAACATCGTTTATAACAAGCACTACTACAAACATATAAAAATAGTTTCATGGCGACTTTAAGCCTCTATAAAAAGGGTTACTGTGTTGATATTTGTATCATCACACACACACAGGGGCTAGTCTTCCAGTCATGATGCTCGGCCAGTGTAACTGTATATGTGTGAGGGATGAAGGACGAGGCGTGTGGACGGTAGTGTTATAAACCATCCGCACGCTCCCTCCATCTGCTCACTCTGCAGGATGTTTACATTCAGCGCTGGGAAATAATTCAGTGCGAACTCATGTCAAGAGCTCAATGACAAAGGAAGGAAGGATCGAGGTGAGGATGTATACTTTCGTGTGACACTTTGGTTGTTTTACAGGGACACGGCAGGACAGGAGAGATTTCGGACGATCACCACAGCCTACTACAGAGGAGCTATGGTAAAAACATTGCTGAATACTGCTCATTTGGCTAATGACGGTATCAGATTGTCTTGCTGAAGCTATAATATACAGTTGAATTCGAAATGATTCGCCCTCCTGTGAATTTTCTTTTCTTTTCCAAATATTTCCCAAATGATGATTAACAGAGCAAGGAATTTTTCACAGTATTTCCTATAATATTTTTTCTTCTGGAGAAAGTCTTATTTGTTTGATTTCGGCTAGAATAAAAGCAGTTCCTTCAGCTTAGTCCCTTATTATCAGGGGTCGCCACAGCGGAATGAACCGCCAACTATTCCGGCATATGTTTTACGCAGCGAATGCCCTTCCAGCAACAACCCAGTACTGGGAAACACCCATACACTCTCACACACACACACACACACACACACACACACACACACACACACACACACACACACCTATAGTGCATGTCTTTGGACTGGGGGGGTGCTAACCACTGAGCCACCATGCCACCCCTAAATTCAATTAATTGATAACAATTGGAGATTTATTGTACAGTGCTAAAAACAATAGGCCTATAAATAGTCAAAACATTTTCAAATTAAAATCTCCTGCATGTTGTAGGACAGATAAAAAAGTCAAAATGTTTGAGAATTGAAAATTTAAGAACCGATTCAGAATTGTTAGAGAAACAATCGCGATGCATTGATGGATCTATTTTTAATGCTGGGCAAAGATTAATTGCATACAAAATAAAAGTTTGTTTTAACAATATATATATATATATATATGTGTGTGTGTGTGTGTGTGTGTGTTATATATAAATATAAAATAAAATATAAATATCCTATAAATATAAATAATTTTCTCAAATATATGTATGCATTTTCCCAGTGATGGGTTGCAGCTGGAAGGGCATCCGCTGCGTAAAACATATGCTGGATAAGTTGGCGGTTCATTCCGCTGTGGCGACCCCAGGTTAATAAAGGGACTAAGCCGAAAAGAAAATGAATGAATGAATGAATATGTATGCATGTGTGTATTTATATATACACATCATAAAAATACACAGTACACACACATATATTATGTCAAAACAAAATTTTGTTTTGTATGCAATTAATTGTGATTCATCACAGTTTTTTTTCACCTAACACTACTTAAATATTTAAATGACCAGCCCAGAGTCCTGACCTAAACCTGATCAAAAATCTTTGGAAATTCCTTGGCAACAAAATTATGGCTAAGAAATCACTACTGTCAGCGAACTGTGGAAGATAAAACTAGTTATAATCTTAGTTTATGCAGCAATCATTGCTGTTCTCTTAGGATTTGGGTTGAAGAGTCTAGATTATTTTGTAAAACGCTGTTGTACTAGGCATGGTGGAGCCACAACTAAATTCCTTCAAATTTCGAACCATGGAAATGACATTTTTGATTTCTAAAAAAAAAAAAGCTGTATCTTGATCTCTGCTGTTTTATAAAGTGTTGAATGAATGCTTATTTTTCAGGGGATTATGTTGGTGTATGACATCACCAGCGAGAAGTCATTCGAGAACATTAAAAACTGGATACGCAATATTGAGGAGGTAATGGACAACATCTGCATATTTACTTATCTTTTTCCTCTTAGTATTATTTCCATTATAAAACAGCTCTTGATTTGATTAGTGCACTGCATGTCCAATGAAATTACAGGGACATTTATTTATTCATATACTATTTATATTTCAGCATGCATCGTCTGACGTAGAGAAGATGATCCTGGGAAATAAATGTGACATGAACGAAAGAAGGCAGGTGTCCAAAGAGAGAGGAGAGAAAGTAAGACAACTTTACAGAAGAATAGATGAATAACACCGATCATTTACCATGTAAAATAGACAATAAATAGATGAGTGATATTGGATATTAAATTCAATTCGTGTTTATTTATATAGCGCTTTTACAATGTGGATTGTGTCGAAGCCGCTTAAAATAGAGTTCTAGTAAAGTTCAGATTTCAGAGTTGAAGTTCAGTTTAGTTCAGTGTGGTTTAGTTTTCACTGCTGAAAGTTCAAACACTGAAGAGCAAATCCATCGATGCGCAGCTCCACGAGTCCCAAACCAGCAAGTCAGTGGCGAGGAAAAAAAATACAATTAAATTCACTAACTGACGAAGTGAAGAAAAAAAATAAATAAAAAAAACCTTGAGAGAAACCAGGCTCTGTTGGGCACGACCATTTTTCCTCTGGCCAAACTTCCATTGTGGAGCTGCAGTCTAGGTGCCGGAGGCTGGAGAACGCTGGACGTCCATCGTGGAGAAGCAGCAGGTGAGAGAAGGTCACCGGTGGGTGTTCAGGCTGGCGCACAGGATCAATGCGGGGACTCGTCTGTCACTGCGGTCTTTCAGGAATCAGTCTCATGCACTCCACTCCTCCATGACTACCACAGCATCTGCTCAGGATACGGCCTGGTCCAGGATTATGGATACCTGGGATCATCTCTTCACAGGTCTTGGATCGCATCAATGGCGCTGCATAATCTCTACAGGCCTCGGGATGAATATCCCCAGGTGGAAATAGAGAATAAAGAAAATAATAAGTGTAGCTGCTGTTCATAGTGTATTTAAACAGATATGATTAAATGTCCTAATGTGATATATTAGCTTTTCGCTAATAACCGTTCTGTCATTTTTAACATTGTCTTCAGCTGGCAATTGATTACGGGATCAAGTTTTTGGAAACAAGCGCAAAAACCAGCATAAATGTTGAAGAGGCCTTTTTCACCCTCGCCAGAGACATTCTGGCTCGGCTCAACAGAAAAATGGTGAGTGTTTATAAAATACATCACAGGGCTATTACAAACATGCTAACAGGAAAACAACATTATGCTAGCTGTATGCTAAAACAACATGTTAACACATAGAAGAGTTAACCATGATATTATTGTAGTAACCATGTTTTTTCAGGGACATTATGTATAACCATTTGTATATCCTGTTTTACTGCAAATACCATGGTTAAACTGTGATCAGTGTAGCATGGTTGATTCATGGTTACCTTGGTTTAACTATGCTAACTGTGTTGTTCTGTTTTTGTTTTATGGTTAATTTTTGTAAAGTAAAGCATGCTGGAAACGTGAAAAAACGCTATGCTAATTCATGCTATCGTAATGATAAAACATGCTAACAACATGAAAATTCATGTTAGCAAAATGTTAAAACCATCCTTGTCATTAACCTGTTACTAGCATGTTTCTAAAATGTTCAAGTACATATTAGCAACAATGATAAATCATTCTAGCAATGAGCTACCTATGTTAGAGACATGCTAGCAACCTGTTACTTCATGGTAGCATGTTAAACTTACTAGAAACATGATAACAACAAGCAAAGCCTTCCTTCCATCCATCCTTCTTTCCAACCTTCCATCCTTCGTTCCATCTGTCCATCCTTCCTTCCATCTATCCATCCTTCCTTCCATCTATCCATCCTTCCTTCCTTCCTTCCTTCCATCCTTCATCCCATCTGTCCATCCTTCCTTCCTTCCTTCGATCCATCTGTCCATCCTTCTTTCCATCCATCCAACCTTCCATCCTTCCTTCATCCATCTATGCTTCCTTCCATTCATCCTTCCTTCATTCCATCCATCCATCCATCCATCCATCCATCCATCTTTCTTTCCTTTCTCTCTTCCATCCATCATTCCTTCCTTCCTCTCTTCCATCCTCCTTCCTTCCTTCCTTCCATCCATCCATCCATCCTTACTTCTTTCCATCCATCCATTCATCCATCCATCCATCCATCCATCCTTCTTTCATTTCTCTCTTCCATCCATCCTTCCTTCCTTCCTTCCTTCCTTCCTTCCTTCCTTCCTTCCTTCCTTGAAAACTGGTTAAACGAACCAAATTGGAAGCATGTCTTTCTCTTTATTGAGCAGAATGATGGTGGTCAAGCAGACGGTAGCGGGCCAGTGAAGATTTCAGAGAAGCGCTCCAAAAAGCACAGCATCTTCAAGTGTGCTCTGCTGTAAGAGTCCCGCAGCGAGGAGATTCGCTCTGCCGCAGCCAGAAATGCTCCTGCTGGTGTAACAAATCACAGCAGCCCTGCAAAAGAGCCGCAAAATCAGGCTCCAGAATGGGCCAAGGCTCACGTTTCCAAGCCCTTAACGTCAAGATGAAACCGAGGAGTGATACCGTTTCACTCGGTAGAGTCACAATAGGAGACCATTCTTTTGTTGTGTGTTGATTGTGTCGACAGGTAATGGATCAAATATGGTTTTGATGTTTCTTTTACCAAATATTCTATATGGACACAGCACACGCCGTCTTAAAACATTTGCTGCTGAAGGCTTCGATGTATCGCATACAGTGTTTCTGAATTAGTTTGTGTGTTTTATGGTCTTTTATACACTGTGTTACTGCACTGGGTCAAAAATGGAAGATAAAACGTGTAAAATGAAGAATGGCAGTGAGTTAAAAGCACTTTACATGTGTTTTTATTCAGGCACATGTCCATGTATAGCACAGATCCACATCAGTCTGTAAAGATATGATGTTGCAGAGCAGTGCATGATGGGTAACAAAAGGTATCAAAAGGGAACAACACATCTTACTAGGCAAAAAGATGTGTGTATCAGACTGCACGTCATGATTTTGCCAAGTATGATGCGATCCTGGATTAACATCTATGTTATGGCTGTCACGGACGCAAGTGAAAAGCGGGGGTGGGGTGGGGGGTTGATGGGCTGTCGCGGACAAAAGTGAAGAGAGGGCGAGGGGGGGGGTATCGCGGACGAAAGTGAAGAGTGGGGGTGGGGTGTTGGGTTTGATTGGGCCCCCTAAAGGCTGATTTCTACTTCTGCGTCCAGTGATCGGTGTGACCCACAGTGCCTGCCTTGCGCGTAGTCGTGCATTTATACTTCTGCATGCTGTTTGTGTTGCTCTGCAATAACACTTCCGAAACACTAGCTGGCAGTAGGTTATGTTCCTCTGTGTCGAGTTTCTTCATGGGTGTTTTGTTTTTTCTGAAAGCTACAAGTAGCACCGGCAAACGTGCAACAACATTAATCATAAGGTAAACACAAAACAAAAGTTTCCATCTGGAGCTCCTTCACGGGACTCGACACTTGTAAACACTCGCTCCATCAGGCTCGCAGCTCTCAGCACAGCCCAGGCTCGTCACAGCTACCAAGCTGACCAATCACAGAGCTTGCGCTTTGCGTTGTTGCGACGTGTAGTTAAATTGTTTGAGAGGTGCACGTCAGCGTCGGCGTCAGCCACGGCGAGGGCTATACGACCGCGCGAAGGCTGCACCGGACCATACACGTGCGCTTGATGCAGAATTATAAATCAGCCTTAATAGTAACTCTGGGGGCCCCAAAATGGTGTGGGCCCTTAGAATCGTCCTACCCCCCCCACCTGTCCAGGAACATCATTTTTGTTGGAAAATGTAATCCATACTTATTCCCTACCCCTACACCCAACCATAACTGTAAATTATTCCCAAAATCAGAGGGGAATAATAGTTGGATAACAATCATGTAGAAGTGTATAAACCTAACCGTAAGACTAAACTTAACATAAACGGTAAACATATCCCTTAATTCTGATTGGCTGATTTGAATGTTGTTCTAGGATCAACATAGATGTTAATCCAGGAACATGTCCTACTTGGTGAAATCAGGTTGGCGGTGATGGACTTGAGAACCATCAGTATTAAAGGGGTAGTTCACGCAAGAAAAGGAAATTTGGTTAATTTTGTGACCTTTAGGCCACTTTATTCATTATTTATTTGTTTGCTATTTGTTTTTTAAAGCTGAAATCATAATTCTTGGTGATTTTATCAAATTTGATTAAAAAAAAAACATATACATGCAAAATAAAAGCAATACCTATGGCTAATGATGATAGATTGTGGTTTTATGATCACAAGAAACTATTCATGCTTAATTCATTCATTCATTTTTCTTCGGCTTAGTCCCTTATTTATCAGGGGTCGCCACAGCGGAATGAACCGCCAACTATTCCAGCATATTTTTTACGCAGCGGATGCCCTTCGAGCCGCAACCCAGTACTGGGAAACATCCATACACAGTCATACACTACGGCTAATTTAGTTCACCCAGTTCACCTATAGCACGTATTTGGACTGTAGGGGAAACCGGAGCACCCGTAGGAAACCCACGCCAACAGGGGGAGAACATGCAAACTCCACACAGAAATGCCAACTGGCCCAGCCGGGACTCGAACCAGCGACCTTCTTTCTGTGAGGCAACAGCGCTAACCACTGGGTTATAAATTCATGGGTTTCAATTTAGTTTTGCCTTTATATGTTTTATATTAGCATCTAAGTTTTACTGAAGAAAAAAGTAGTCACCTAGATATTTTTATTTATTTATTTTTTGGGGGTGTGAACTGTCCCTTTAAGAAAATAAATAATGCCTGTGTTGTAGATCCTTGGTCTTAGAGTTATAAAATAAGGGTTATATATGTAAATTAAATTCTGTCCAGCATTTGTGATTTGTGAATATCATTTTTTTAACATGACGATCATTAACTATTAGTATTAATCTCAGCCGTGTGAACACATATATGCGTCCTCTAACCACTAATGCATGCTCATGAAAATACATTGAGTGAAACGGAGCCTTTTATATTTCAATTTGATATCTCTTGCCTTTTTAGCTCTTTATATATTTTGTTTGAAAATATCCAGTGCATTTTTGATATCTACATTCATTTTGTACAAGCAATTTTATTTACTGTTTAATTTTTTGTTTCTCACCATAGGCTCTTAAAAGAAATGTGTAGTTGCCAAAAAGTGTGTGTTTTATCCTTGTACTGTCAATGTCGTTGTTTTAGAGTGAGTTTAACTGGTTAAATTGGCGATGTGTGAGACACTTCGGTCTCCTATTCAAACTGCACTAAAGACTTTGTCCGAAAAAGTAGTACAGATTACAGCAATAAAAAATACTTTCTTCATCTACTTGTGCTGATACTGGGAAACTTAATGCCTTGGATCTGTTTTCATGAATTTGCCATACTTTTAATGTGTCGATGATCAACATATCACTTCAGCAAATGTAGCATGACCACTGATATTCAGATGGGACCATTGTTATGCATGTGTTTTCTTTCATATCTGTGATTGTGTGACCACTGTTTGAGATAATGGACAGATAACGCAACCTGTTACCCGAAGAAAAGCTACTGTACGCTCATTTAAATGTGTTAAATCTTAAAGAAATGTGAACAGGAATTTCAAGTGTGGTTTTATTAACTGTAGAATTTTATACAACATAGTAAAATACTGCATAAACCTTAATTTTTGTCGTGGCTATATTATCGTCGTCTTTTTCCCTCCCAAGCAATTCATCATCCAGAACAGCAGATGGCGCCAGTACTCAGCTTTATCCCGTCAATAAAACAACAAACCACTCATACAGACTGCAAACATTTTGCACTGAGGTAGACTCATTTTGTCCTTTGACTAGTTCAGTTTGCATAGCCTTACTTTTAGATCATCTTTATACTGTGGTTCATACCAAACACATCTAAACCGTAACACACAAAAGACATTGATGAGGACCAGAGCGAAGTTATATGCGGTCACGTAATGTATTCTGTCCCTTAAGTACAAATAATGATAGAAATGCCTTCACAAATTATGAACGGTTGCTACTCAGTTAACTTATTACTCAGTTAACAGTTAGCATATGCTGCTAATGTAAGTTTCTAATGTTACAGGAGCATGAACTGAATTAAATGTTGTGTTCTTGTCTGCTGAATATACTACCTGCTGAATTTTCCCCTTGTGTCTATGGCAGGAGTGTCCAAACGTGTTTCTGGAGGGCCAGTGAACTGTGGAGTTTTGCTTCAACTTTAATTAAATGCATGTGAACTAGCTAATCAAGTATTTTAGGCTCATTACCCTTATAAAAACCCCCCAGCTTAAACCAGCCTAGGCTGGTTGGCTGGTTTTAGCTTGACCAGCCTGGTTTGGCCATTTCCAGGCTGGGAAATAACCAGCTTGACCAGCCTGGTGTAAGCCGGACATAGCTGGTTTTGGCTGGGCTTCAGGCCTGGCTAAGCTGGTCAAGCTGGTTTTAGCTGGTCATCTCCCAGCCTGACCAGCTAAGACCAGGCTAGAAATGGCCAAAACTCCTCTAAAACTAGGCTGGTCTACCAGCGAACCAAATTAGGCTGGTTTAAGCTGTTTTTTTCAGCAGGGAGAAACATCCAACCACGAGTTTTATGGTGTGTTCTAGTGATGCCGGATAAATCGTATTTACAAGTTGAATGCACAAGAATGTAATGATGGCGGCTGTTTTCGAAACACCGCTTCATGAAGCTTTGAAACCTTTCTAAATCTCTTGTTTTGGAGCATGTATTAAATAGGCATGGTCACATGATTTCAGTAAATGGGGCTTTGTTCTGTTTCTACTGTTTCGAATCATTTTGAAAATTCAATGTTTATTCGCTGGGGCGATCATGCGGGTTCACTCAGATCGCCCCCTAGTGGTTAATTAATGAACAGGTTTAATTGGTTTTACCTGATCTTGGATCAGTTTTAGAAGTTTGTAGATGTTTAGTTTGAAAAATGAAAAGCAATAATATTAGTTAATGGTCTCTTGTTGGCCTTGTTGGAGCCACAATGGAACAAACAATATATAATCTTTGAAAGAATGCATATCGTCTGTTTATTTACTAAAAAGATAAGCTTTTTAAATGTGACTGTATTGTAATACAACAACGAATACATTTTTATATGATTAGATTAAAGTGGCTTCATAAATTATTTTCAAAACTATTAAAAAACGCAAAACAAGGATGCGAATCCTTAACAAACCCTGCTGTAAATTCTTGTAATTCATCAAAAGGAGGTACACCACCATCTTAGTGCAGAAGAAAGTAATGCATCTTAACCTTACATCATAACTACGACTTGTTAACTCATAAATACTAATGTCCCAGGAGGAGGACTTGAACGTAGCTCTAGACCTGGTTGGATGTAAATAGTTAGTAATGTTGGCCCTCCAGGAGCAAGATTGGACACCCATAGTATAAAACTATGGCTCATTCAAAGGTGCATCATCAGTCTGGTGTGCTACTGGCTTCGCTGGATCATCAGGAGATTCTCCACAAGCTCCAGCAAGGTCTCTTTCACTGCTCGACCCGTAGGCTCTTTTCAAGCTGTTTCCTAAAGACTTGCAGGACTTGGTAGACCAGCTCTTGGATCTCCCAGGAAGGAACATTGTGTCCTCTGGCAGAAGCAGATGGCTGCCGTCAGAATCACAGGGACTTGTGGCTGTTGTTGTTAACTCGTCAGTTTGTTGTCCATCTTGCTTCTCCAATCCTTCTTCCTTTCCGTAGCTTCCTTCAGGATCACCAGGTTCCCTTGTTGCCTCCTGCTCAGTGTTTACTACATCATTCCTTTCTTCCCGATTCATCTGATCTACTTCTGGCAATGTCACCCCTTCTGCTTGTGTCTTGGTTATTATCCCATCTTCAATTACCTCCTGAGCTCCTTCATGATTCACCGCTCCATCAGAAGCATCTAGTGCCTTCTCTCCATCTTGCAATCCCATCTCCTCTTTACTGTGTCTGGAAGAAGATCTCGGCCTCTGGTCCTCAGTATGTTCCTGTACCTTGAAACTGTCCTTAAACTTATCGATCTCATCTACTAAGGGTCTAACCATTGAAACCTTTGGTGTCTGACCGAAAAGACTAGCATGCACCTTATACTCATAGCCAGCACTCCAACGTCTTGTAACTGCAGATCCATCGATTCCTTCCCCATCTTGACTTGCTTGCCTTCCACTTGCTTGATTGTACAAGATTGTGCTCTTAGACCTCCGCACAGGGGACGGGGATGTGCTTTGTATTTCTGAGGGATAGTATCTAAACGCTGCCACCTTTTCCAGAGGGTAAGATGTAGTCGCCTGAAGCTTGGTTCTCTCCATAGTCAAGACTTGTTTTAGTGCGTCACTATCCAAAGAAGCCGTTGGGTTGTCTGGAACTGGCGTTTTGGGTGATTCTGGCTTTGTGCCTTCATCACCTTTCTCACAAGGGAATATTCGGATGTCCACACATGACCCGAGGCGTCTTTTTACCCCTGGAACATCTACCTCTAAGTTCTGGCCATATTCCTTCATGTTGACGTTTGTCGTGCTTATTGTTTTGTTCGGATCTCCCTCTTTCTCCTCTGGTGGACGTTCATCAACACCGAGGTAATAGCGGTAGAGACTGTACCCGTCAGCACTGTTGATACTACTGTGACGCTGGAGAGACGAGGGATCGCAAATAGAGGAGGCTGTAGAGCGGCTCCTGGTCAGTTCAGAGTGATCTATTCCTACCAGTCTTTCCAAGGCATTTACCATTCGGCCATTAATATCTTCCAACTGGGACAAGCGGAGGTCCACTGTCTGAAGGGAGGCCTTCATTGTGTTTTCCCTTTCATTTACCTCCTCAAGGCGCATGGACATGTTCTCTACCCTGAGCAGGAACAAGAAGATTATGTAAACGGCTTCTGGTTCATGCAGACTTTAAAGATGCACCAGTATTCCTGTATTGAAATTACCTTTCATTTGTAACCCTGATGCGCTCATCATTTGAGGAAAGTTGCTCATCTTCTTTCTCCCTGAAATACTCCTCTACACATTGCTCCTCAAACTCGTACAGCATCTTCAGCTCATCCGGAGTGAGTATAAGTTCTTAATTAGGAAAACACAGCAATTAATCATCTCATAATGTTCAATTTGAGTTTACTACTGAATACTCACTTTATCACTTGCATCTTATTTGGTCTAATTATCTTAAGACACTCACTCAGTCCTTTATCTTTCTCATCCAGTTCTCCCTCCTTTTTCTTGCTACAGCGGCAGCAGAGTTTGCGGAATAGGATGTAGAGGTGGCTCAAGATAATGAGCGGCGGAGGAAGCACAGGTCGGTCGTGAAAGGTCATGATGAGCTGATATCTCTGGAACTTCCACACCTGGTTGGAGATGGACTTAACCTCAAAGAATGTGTTGCTTTAATAGGAGGAAAAACACATAAAACTGGTGAATTACACTACTGAGATTTACCAGAGATGCACCAATAAACATGTTTCGGTAAAGTCCATTGGTCATTAAAGAATTTTATGTCAACAACAAGTCTTTTACTCTTTGTTTTTATGTGCTTAATAAGTGAAATAAGTCTGTAATGGTAGGATTCTTACTTGAAGACGGCAATGAGCAAGTTCACTAGCAGGATGTTGGCCACCAACAAATAACAGGCCATGATGGCAGGAGTCAGCCAAGCTCCAGGGATGCACGGAGGAAGCTTCTTTCCATCCTCATCATATAGGTTTTCCCCACAGGGAGCTGTATAGAAAAAAAAGCTTCTACATTATCATACCAGAGAATTTGTCCTGGATCCAATTAAACATTTCCATTATACCATTCGTGTGGATATTTTTTATGAAAACTGAATGTTGAATGTTTATCATTTTGCTTACGATTTATTTCCATTGCGTAAACTTCAGGACATTCCCGATGGACAGAGCAGAGATGAACAGTTAGTTAGTGCAATTGGAAACCAGAAAAAACAACAACACATGGGCTGCAACAACAACAAAAAAATAAATAAAATCCAACATCTCAATCAGGAAACAGGCAGAACGGGCAACTAGAGACTGCTGCTATATGTAGAAATGATGGCTGACAGACCAAAATACTGATATACCCAGTGTTGGGGAAAGTTACTTTTGAATATTGAGTTACTCCCCCACAAAAGTAACTAGTTGCATTACTTAGTTACTTTTTATGGTAAGTAATGCGTTATGTTACTTTTCCTTAACTTTGCCAAGGCTTGATCTCTTTCAGAACTTGCAGGTTTTTTCTTCTCATTTTTTTAAATAGAGGAGCACTGCAATTAATAACGCGCTGTATAACCTTCAATTACCTTTAAAAAAAAAACACATAATTTTTTTTAAATTCAGGATAATGTTATCTCCTGAGAACTTCCTGACCCCAGAGCTATACATGCTGTATATACAAGTTATTGATATTTTAAACCGATGTGTTTGCTACTTTTGTATTTTTTTTTGTCTTGTTATATAAAATCACTGTCTATTGAGACGATCCCCTTTTTCCTTTTCTTCGATGCGTTCATTCTCTTATTATGTGCGTGATTACGACATGACTACGTTAATTTTTAATTCAGCAATTTCTTTTGTAAAAGCTAATCAATTAAAATAAAAAGTAACTCGCATTACAATAAAAAAAATGTAGCTCAAATATTATTGCTTAATGTTTTTTAAGTAATGCGTTACTTTACTCATTACTTAGAAAAGAAATATTATTACGTAACTCGTTTACTTGTAATGCGTTACCCTCAACACTAATCATCATCATCATTAGTGTTGGGGAAAGTTACTTCTGAAAGTAATGCATTACAATATTGATCAATACTGATATCCCCAAAAAAGTAACTAGTTGTGTTAGTTACTTTTTATGGTAAGTTACTTTTGAGTTACTTTTCCTTAACTTTGCTGAGGTTTGATCTCTTTCAGAACTTGCAGGGTTTTTAATTTAAAAAAAAATAATGCATAACTTTACACGCTACTCAGAAAAGTAATATTATTACATAACTCGCGTTTTCTTTTAATGCGTTACCCCCAACACTGGCTATACCTACTATAATCTGACTGATAATTTTTCTAAATCCAATTTCGAAGGTTACAAGACTGAATACACAAAAGGATCCTAACACAACATGACAGGTACTCAGCATGATGTTCATGATGTATCACATACTATAGCTCGGATGTGGTCAAGTTTCGAAGTCTAGAACAGTTTTTAAATCAAACCTTGATAAAAACAACTAACCTGCCTGCATCTATCTAGTAACCCTTCATTAACTTGTTAAAGTGTGTTTTTATGGATTGGGGTTGTACCACAACTCTGCAGGACTATGGCTCTACAACAGTGTTTCCCAACCCTGTTCCTGAAGGCACACCAACAGTACACATTTTCAACCTCACATGAATCAACTCACCAGAACATTAAAAGAGACTCCAAAACCTGAAGTTAATGGGTCAGATAAGGGAGACATCCAAAATATGTACTGTTGGTGTGCCTCCAGGAACAGGGTAGGGAAACACTGCTCTACAAGACTAAACATGGCCAGCCCTAACATAGATAGCATAGAGATTATAGAGAGTTGCTGGAATTTTGGATCAGACTGTTGAAGGCCATCTATCTACCCTAGAGGCAGGAAACAAAATCTTACTATGAATTCTAGTCTTACGGTCTATCGAATCTGCAAACACCTCTCCATAGATCATCCAATAAGGCATGTAGAAGATGTTGCGGGCCAGGCGCCACGTGGGCTCCTCGTCTGGGTGCAGAATGGCCTGCCGTGCCACGCCAAAACTCATCAAGACCACCAACATGATCACCACAAAGTACAGCATGTCAATCATCTGCAGGACAGGTCGAAGGTCATTCAGGTCAAGTCTGTATTGCTAATTATAAATTACTACCATTATTGTATTGCATTACCATTTTCCCGATCATCATAACGTAGGGTCCAAGGTACTTGTTGACCCCGAATATGTCCAACACGCGGATGTACCAGAAGATGATATCCACGCAGTAGATCACACGGCCGTAGCCCATGTAGGGCTCGTTTTGAAGCCTAAGTAGTAGCCCAAGCAGGAAGACAGAGATGGCCACCAGGTCTGTGATGTTCCAGTACTCCTCCAACCACACGTTTATCTTTTGCTTGAGCTTGCCTGGTTCGGACATCAAAATCTGGGGTCGATAAAAATAGCCTTGATTAGTTTTGAATTCGCAGCATTTCGCATTGATTGATTTCTGGAGCTGCAATTAATTGTTTTCACATGTCATTGGGGGAACAAAACATTACTATCTGTGGCGACACGGTGGCTCAGTGGTTAGCACTGTCGCCTCACATCATAAAGGTCACGGGTTTGATTCCCGGCTGGGCCAGTTGGCATTTCTGTGTGGAGTTTGCACGTTCTCCCCACGTTGGCGTAGGTTTCCTCCGGGTGCTCCAGTTTCCCCCACAGTCCAAAGACATGCACAATAAGTGAATTGGGTAAACAAAATTGTCCAAAGTGTATGAGTGTGTGTGAATGTGAGAGTGTATGGGTGTTTCCCAGTACTGGGTTGCGGCTGGAAGGGCATCCGCTGCGTAAAACATATGCTGGAATAGTAGGTGGTTCATTCCGCTGTGGCAACCCTTGATAAATAAGGGACTAAGCTGAAAAAAAATGAATGTATGAACATTACTATCTCCCATTGACCGCCAAGTCATGGGCTGAGTAAATTCTCTTTTTTTTTTGCCAAAAAGCTGGACAATTGTTGTGCAATAAGGTTTAGTGTTACTAACCAACAAGGAGACACACTTGAGCTGTGCTTCTACAGAGAATGAACAGCCAGAAAGGAGAAATTGATGGATTTGTGCCGAATTATCGCATCATTGACCCATAACAATCCATGGTACCTATAACTGTCAGTGCGTTTGTATGCTTTGTATGCAGTTTCTATTCTAATTTGCAGGTCAAGCGCAATTTAAGTATAAGCTGAAATGCAAAGTCAAAGTATAAACAGCAGAAGTGAACGAAAGATTTTCCCTACCAGCAATTATTAGTAAAAGAAGTAAAAGAAACCGACACCAAATATAAAAGCAGACATTAACGTGTTATAATGCAGTCACTAATGATTAAATCGCTGAGGAATATCCTAAAGATAACTTTAGATGTAAGAATTGTAACTCTGACAGGGACATGAGGGTTTTAAATGACTGAAAAATAGTTGCGGGTGGAGTAAATGGATCAAAACTCCCCAAAATGTACAGTTTGTGATCATGGTTGATTTGTAATCCAAATATTGGTAGCTTGAAACAGATGAAAATATGTGCGGTTTGTGCTGCATTTCTATGGAGATTCTAGTGTCGCTGCCCATTGTTTTTTTTTAGCCCGCCAGGTCTCCGCACAGGTCACGTGACTGAAAACTATCAATTGTGTCTTAACATTTACCTGTCTGACTTTCTCCAAGCCCAAAGTGATGATGTACGAAATGACGATCCACTCTTGTAAAGACGGCCATCGCTCCATCTTCACCAGTACTACGTAATTGTACAGCATGAGGTAGCCAAGATAGGAAATCTGTCCGATACAAGGAAGTCGTCAGTTTCAGTCAATCTTTATCCCTACAACCCAACACTGTAAAAAATTCTGGGTTCCACACAATCGATTTGTGTCGGGACAACATGAAGGAATTAAGTTAACTTATTAGTTTTACACAAATTTAAGTGGATTGAACATAAAGCAATTAAGTTGTCCCCCAAAAAACTCATGAATTGTGTTGATTCAGCTGATTTTAAATAAGTAATTTGAACAAACAGCAAACATAATTTTTTTTGAGAGTACACAAGACAAGCACAAGATAGCAGATAGATATTCTGCTCACCGTATTGAACCAAAACTTAGTGAATGGGGCGTTGTAGAACTCAAAGATTTTCGTCCCAATAGGAATACGCCTCATTTTCTTATTTCCGTCCTCCTCATCTCCTTTCTTAGAGGCTGCATCTGCATTGGCATCCTAGATGTAAATGGGGTAGATTTACAAGTGCAATTAATAGAATCTAAGACCAAATCCCTATACTAGACCTTAGCTCTACCCCTCCATTTCGAGCGTTCCCATGAATGGGTCAGAGTATCCCAATTCTATTTTGGTTGGAGGCGTACTGTGGAAAGTGCCACATAAACCTTCAAACAATGATTTTTCAGGACCACACTACAAACCAGCTACAGCAAGTTTCTTGTTGAATCGCTGAATTCCTCCTCAACCTTAAGTCGCTTTGGACAAAAGCCTCTGCTAAATGACTAAATGTAAATGTACAGTAACAATACAGGTGCAAAAGCGAACAAGGAGACTGACAAATGTGAAAACGTTTAGGATTAATAAGTATCTGATTTATTATATTTATAACAGCATTAATGTGTTACAGTCATGATCTTCACAGAAGCGAGAAGTTTCGCTAACTATAGTGCCTTATAATAACCACTGCAAAATAAATTCAATTCAATTCTAATAACGTTACCTGATGACTTGACAGAATAGGCCAATCTGTTTTCTTGTGGTTACATACATACTGAGGTGTTGGTTGTCGTCATATATAGAAATCGTTGGGCCCGCTAAAAAGCAAAGTTTCCAGGCTTTTGCCTGCCTGGCTGGCCCTATTGCTACACCTTTTATCACTACATGTCTAACAAATCGTGGCAAAATTGGACAGATATCATTCAATCTGAGCCTGGTAACATGAATTTTTTATTTTACCAGAGAAAATGTAAGATTACGAAGTCTCCCTGACAGTTTTTTTTAAAAGATTGTAAAATAATAGAGTATCTTTATACTATATAAGTATCATCCACATCATGAGTCGATATGTCACGCAAGACCTGTGTTAACTTAAGAATTAAGGTCTTAATGTCTATTCAACAGCTTACAGATCTAATAGAGGAGGGTTTGTTTGAAAAAGAGGAGTAGTTCAGCTTACCCGAGTGGACCTTTCATCATCTTTGGTCTTTTTGTCTTCATTGGCCACAGCAAGCTGATGAGACGTGTCATCTCCCAGACGGAAGTCCAACAGCAGGATAAAAGGTGGGAAACAGAGGCTGAGTATGACCTGGATGAGCATTCAGAAAACCATATCACAATTATGTCAAAGCTAACAAATTAAAATGCATTATTACAATTAGCTACATTTCCATTCACCTATTTTTATGCGCATTTCGGAATATCATTCATTCATTTTCCTTCCCTTAGTCCCTTATATATCAGGGGTCGCCACAGTGGAATGAACCGCCAACTATTCCGGCATATGCTTTACGCAGCGGATGCCCTTCCAGCCGCAACCCAGTACTGGGAAACACCCATACACTCTCACATTCACACACACTCATACACTATGACCAATTTAGTTCATCCAATTCACCTATAGCGCATGTGTTTGGATTGTAGGGGAAACCGGAGCACCTGGAGGAAACCCACGCCAACACAGGGGAGAACATGCAAACTCCATACAGAAATGCCAACTGACTCAGCAGGGACTCGAACCAGCGACCTTCTTGCTGTGAGGCGACAGTGCTAACCACTGAGCCACTGTGCCACATTTTGGAATATTGCATAAAAATGCTTAATGGAAAAGGCAAGATATTGGTCATTTCTAAAATCCCTCAGCCAAAGTCCATCATCAAAGTGGTTCAGTATTACAGTCAATATTATTTATTACTCCCTGCAGAACTGCCTACACAAATTCATTGCATTTCTTCTCCGTCTTCTGAGGCGCAGATCAATCAATCTATCTATCTATCTATCTATCTATCTATCTATCTATCTATCTATCTAAAAACAATGCTTTATTTGCAAATGTTTTATGCGATACTTCAGTTTTAAGCATAAATCTAATTTGCATCTTTGGATGGAAACACAGCCACTGTTATTAAGTACACAAATATAGTACCTCACCTTCAGCCCAGGGTTTTTGCCCATCCTCAGGCTGCCCATCCACATGTCGGTGAGCAGCATCTGGCTGCAGGTATGGGCGATGAAGTCTCTGTGTTTAGCTGCCACCGCCAGCTTCAGACACGTGGAGTTACTCCAGTTCTTTAACTCGTAGGTGAGCAGTTTCATGGCTAGCTGCTCATCATGTTTGTAAGACTGATCCAGCAACTCATAGGCCAAGGTTCCAAACTCCCTAAGATTGGTAGAAGAGTACATTTACAAAGCCTAAACACAACAAAACACACTTAGCATTTAACTTAGAGTAGCATTGTAGCATTTCACCCTTTATTATGTCAGCTTGAGGAAGCCACTATGCTATTTAAACATGTTGCGAGAAAGATTTATGGCTCTCTGAATTCTGTCCTACGGCTTTCAGATCTTTAAACCAACCTGATTTTGTGTGCTATATCTAAAATAATGAAAGAAACTCAAACTAACTTTGCTAGTAATAGCATGCTAGCAAAGTCTTTAAAAAAATGGTAGCAATAAGTTAAAATGTTAACAAACGTAAAAAATGCACTGTACATTGTAAAAGCGCTACAGAAATAAAGATGAATCGAATTGAATACTGACATATAACTCTGTTATGCTCTGCATTTCTTTTTTATGTACACCCCTAGCATTGTTCTGTATGTGTCGTTAATCCATTAATAAAAACAAATTAAAAAGAGAGAATTGGATCAGACTAAATTTTATTTTTTCGCTTAATCTCCTTGTTTCTTACTTGTGTTTGTATATTCATATATATGGTAGTGTATTTTGTGTTATTATGCTTCGTTTCTATTTTTAGGTGTTGACTATTTAACATTCTGTCAAGGGTCTTCAGATGACAAACAGCCATTCTTGGCTAATTCTGGCACATTTTACAGTAATGTTGATTAATGTGCATTGCCCCTGTCAACAAATAAACTAAACAAAAAATGGTGGCACCACGGTGGCTCAGTGAATAGCACTGTCGCCTCAGCAAGAAGGTTACTGGTTCGAGTGCCGGCTGGGCCAGTTGGCATTTCTGTGTGGAGTTTGCAAGTTCTCCCCATGTTGGCGTGGGTTTCCTCCGGGTGCTCCGGTTTCCCCCACAGTCCAAACACATGCAGTATAAGTTAATTGGATGAACTAAAGTTGGCCATAGTGTGTGTGTGAATGTGAGAGTGTATGGGTGTTTCACAGTGCTGGGTTGCGGCTGGAAGATGCAACATGCAGTATGCTGGAATAGTTGGCGGTTCATTCCGCTGTGGCGACCCCTGATAAATAAGGGACTAAGCCGAAGTAAAATGAATGAATGAACGAATAAACTAAAAAATGACCAAAACAAACATTTTTTTTTGTGGATTAGCTTGCAAGGATTAATTGTTCGTCTAAAGAATAACAATGTGTGCTAGCAAAAAATAAAGTAAATTCTGATTTCACACAGACTTTAAATGCAAATAAATGCTTACTGGGCAACAACAAAGCTCGTCTTGATACACTAGTTTAGATATCTGAACTCACTTGGAGTTGTTATCGAGGTCTTGAGAAATATCGTCCACCATCTCGCTCTGAGAGGACTCGTGGGCCATGCCTTTGAGGAGCTTACAGGCCACCAGAGCTTTGGCCATGCCCTCCTCGCCCCTCTGCCACAGGAATAAAGCCATCTTCTGCCTCTTCATCAGCACGGCCCACACCATCAGCTCGTGAAACGGGTAGTGGAAGCGACAGACCTCTGGGTCGTCCACATCGATGTCCTCTTCCTCCTCCTTCTTCTTCTTCTGCTTCTTCTTGCCTTTTGACCTCGGCTCGTCATCCTGTTGAGGTAAGGGTGATATTTATATTAATGCAGATATTGTGGTTTGTGAATGTCATTAAAAGAAGGTCAAATAATGGACATGTACCTCCATTCCAAGCAGCTTCAGGGCTTTGGGCTACAAAAAAAGGGACATTTGATTATTTGTGTTGTAATTTAAAGTACACTCATGAATGAAAATGTACTCTCCCTCATGTTGTTTTAAACCTATTTGAGTTTCTTTCTTCTGTTGAACACAAAAGAAGATACTTTGAAGAATGTTGGTTGAAGGGATCAATCGACTTCCATAGTAGGAACAAGTAAGGGGTGAGTAAATAAATGATGGCAGAATTGTCATTGTTGGGTGAACTACCCCTTTAAGGGTGCATTCACACTACGCTATCTGATCTGTGCCCGGGCACGTTTCCTGGTTTCCTCTGAATTGGGCCCATGCGTGGTTCAGTTGGCCGGCCCTGGCCCGGTTGGAAGAGGTGTGCCAGAGCGCGGTTTGGTTGGGCTTTGACAGTGTACGAAACTGAAGACACAACGTCACATTTAAGGGACTGTTTCATATGGATTTATTAATCATTCTTATTGTGAACTGTCATAGTTCATTAAAGACGCAAACCCCTCGCTGCACCTTCAGCAAACATCCTAATACGTGCAGCATGTAGATCTGTTCGGCAGAATATTTGACTGTGTGTCACTGCATCCCAAACGACTAAAAATAATACAAAACGATATAACTAAAGCAATGTCCACTGTGCTGAGGAGTGAGAGCGCTTCTCTTCCTGTTAACAGTCGAATCATCGATGACGTAAGCGTGCTCCGGCTCAGAGGGCAAAATGCAATGTGAGTGCAGGCCGAGGGGGAGAGGGGAGGGCGGACAAGCGTGCTTCGGCACAGCACTAGGCAACTGTACCTAGTGTGAGTACACCCTCACTAAAACTACTGGTCAAAAAGACGTTTTTTATTAAAGTCTGTGTTAACCGAAAGTTGCAGAGACTTTTATTTTAGTATGTTGATGTACTTCCAACTGAAACGGAATATTGAGTAGGGGGCGGGGTTTTCTTTTTGCACATAGCAAGCTAACAGTAAGAGGGGTGTGGCTAAGAAAGCATCAATCTGACGACAACAGAAAAGGATCACCACTCCAAACACTGAAGCAAGTGGTCAGATTTGGACTTTTTTTTTTTATATCAGTGCATTAACTTGCACGGATTAATTATTGACCTAAACATCGTGAAATTTCCACTTGAACTTTAAAATAAATTTTTTAAATCACAAATTAAATGAAATTTGACAAAATACTGTAGTAATGTATAGTAAATACTATAGTGTTGTTGAACCACACTATAGTAAAGTAGTGTAAAGTAAAGTGGTAATTTCATTGGTGCTATGGTAACAAAACAACTATAGTAATATAAACAAATGACCCAATACTGTAGTTTTCTATAACTACACAGTATATTATACTACAATACACCAGTTTACTGTAGTATAAATTAAAGTATACTTCAATATTTAGTACAGATTATCAGTTCACAGAAGTTATTATTACAGTAGCATTCCTTAACAGTGTTGTAAATACTACAATATTTACAGTATAATACACTTTACTATAGTATAGATCAAAAACACTATGGTATTTACTATAACTTACTATAGTATCGTTTTCATGTGTGTTTGCTCTGGTCGACTCTGAACATGTTCTGTTGACTCTGCTAAACTAGACTTACTGAAAGCTAAAACTGAAACTAATTAGAAATGTGTTCTCAAAATAAAAACTAAACTAAACCTCCCATATGAAAAAATACTATAGTAATTTATAGCAAATAGTATAATGTTTTGGAACCATACTATATTAAATCATTTGAATGAATCTGCTGTGGGGATTCTATAGCTGGTATGGTAACACAACAACTATGGTAATATTAATGAGCCAATAATGTAGATTTCTACAACTATAGAGTATATTATACTACAATACACCAAAGTTTACTATAGTAAAAACTAAAGCACACTAGAGTATTTATTACAGTTTATCAGTACACTATAGTTAATACTACAGTATATGCTGTATCGTTCACTAACAGTGTTCTAAATACTATAATATATACAGTATAATACATATGGATCAAAAACAATATAGTGTTTACTATAAATTACTATAGTCTTTTTTGCATTTGGGCTAACAGAAACATTAATGAAACGAGCTAAACTGAAGTGTACAGCAAATGTAAAATTGGTATCGAAATAAAAACTAATTTAGAGATGCAAAATTATAATAACCTATTTACTAATTTCAACCTCCATATCTCACCCTCTTTAGTCCATAAAGATTGTTGTAAAGAGCTCGGAAGTTTTTCCGGGTGTAGTTGCAGCGATAGGCTCCGCCCATCAGGTACTCCACCACTAGTCCAATGTCAATCAATGTGATCTGGTAATCTGGTGGTAGATTCCCCTTTGAAATCACAAGAACAATGTTAGTTTAGTTAAAGGAACGCTCCACTTTTTTGGGAGGGAAATAGGCTCATTTTACAACTCCCCTGAACAGTTTTACCATTTTTAATCCCTTCAGTCGATCTCCGAGTCTGGCAGAGCACTTTTAGCTTAGCTTAGCATAAATCATTAAATCGGATTAGACCATTAGCATCTTGCTCAAAATTAAAAAAAGAATGTTGATAATTTTCCTATTTAAAGCTTGACTCTTAAAGACGAAGACTGACAGAAAATGAAAAGTTTATATTTTCTAGGTCGATATTATGGCTAGGAACTATACTCTCATTCTGGCGTAATAATCAAAGAACTTTGCTGCTGTACCATGGCTGCAGCAAGAGCAATGTTATTGCGCAGTACTGTTACCTACAGTATTTATCTAGCTGGGGACTATTTTCAGGTGCTGCAGAATATCATTGCAGCAAAGACATATACGACAGCAACGTTCCTTGATTATTACGCCAGAATGAGAGTATAGTTCCTAGCCATAATATCGACCTAGAAAATATCGACTTTTCATTTTCTATGGAGTTCGTTTTGTTTCTTTATTATTCAATCAAAA
>CAIGQV010019532.1:2705821-2722612 GCA_903798115.1 Danio jaintianensis
GTTTTGTGCGCACACCACTATTAAAAAAACCATGAGGGGAGAATGTAAGTAAACTTTTAAGTAAACATATTAAATTGATATATTGACTTGATTGAACCACTTTAAGTCATCATATTAATCATTAATACACAAATTACAATTTATTTTGGCGTATAAACAAGCTTCCAGCCTGAGGGAGAGTAAATAGTGAGTAAATGTTCATTTTTGGGTGAACTCTAATATATAAATGACAATTTATTCTGTTGTATAAACAAGTTTACAGCTTGAGGGAGAGTAAACAGTGAGTAAATGTTCATTTTTGGGTGAACTACCTCTCAAATCACCACAACCACTTACATGAGGTAAAGAACTAGTCAGTACTGTTCTTCAGCATTAGCTAAATGCTTTAAATGTTAATGAATGATGATATGTGCCTGATTAAGGAAACTATGGAGCAAATACAGATGCACAAATGAAAAAGACACATGAAGAAAGATGCACGACAAAATGAATAATGAATGTGAAGGTTTATTGATGAAAGTTTGCACAAAACATTCAAAAACATTTTTAGATATGCCCTTATTATATGATTACTATAGGCCATTTTGAGGGATGTAAACAAAAACAATGGCCCCAACTTATTTCCTGTTTTACATTTTTAATTTCTATAGCTTCCAAGGATCCAAAAAGAGCCACATATTGATAAATAATGTTATGATAGCTGATTCAACATTAAGTTATGACTGAATTGCCTCTTGTTACAGTTATGAAATAGTTTGATAACAAGCAGGAAATGTTCATGGGCCAATGACATGACCACATTGAAATGGTCTATAGCCTATATTATAACTTATATTTTAGACACAACACTTTAAACCAGCTTTATCCATTATGCTGGTCTTAAAGGGACAGTTAGTACAAAAAACCCCCCTGAAAATTATGCCATCATTTGCTCACCCTTTACTTGACTTTCTTTCTGTTGAACTTCAGATAAGATATTTTGAAGAATGTTGGAAACTTGCAACCATTGACTTCCATAGTATTTGTTTTTTTTTCTACTATGGATGGTTACAGGTTTTCAGCTTTCTTCAAAATATCTTCTTTTGTGTTCAACAGAAAAACTCGTAAAGGTTTATAACCACTTGAGGGAGAGTAAATAGTGAGTAAATTTTCAATTCTGGGTGAACTATCCCTTTAACTGGTTTAATTTAGTCTCCCAGACTGGCCAAACTGGTCTCCATTGGCCAAAACGCTGGTGTACTGTATATTGGTCTACAATGTCATACATTACTGTAGATACTTACCAGCTCCCTCTTCTTCATGCATTCAAGGACCATGAGCAGAATTTGGCCGGACTGCATTTTGTTGTAGTTAAACGTTTTCTGAATGGTGACCAACAGTTGCTCTTTTGCGTCCTCGTTTACCAATCTGAGAAGAAAAAAAAAATTTGTGATCACAAACATATTAGGGAACTGACTGACATAGAAATCTGATATATGTCAATATATGCAAATCACATATACAGTATGACAAGTTCATATTTGGATTTACAACATATATTTCAAAATATTGCAGAGAATGTCCGTTTACATATATATTGTACTTTTTATTTACTTTTTACATATATATTTTACACTTATACTACTGGAATTACAAATATGTATATGTTCAAATATATTAGCTATAATTTTATGTTCATATAGCTATATATGGATGTCATAAAGCGCGAATCATCTCAGACTGGTTTCTTGAACATGACAATGAGTTCACTGTACTCAAATGGCCTCCACAGTCACCAGATCTCAATCCAATAGAGCACCTTTGGGATGTGGTGGAACTGGAGATTCACATCATGGATGTGCAGCCGATAAATCTGCAGCAACTGCGTGATGTTTTCATGTCAATATGGACCAAAATCTCTGAGGAATATTTCCAGTACCTTGTTGAATCTATGCCACGAAGGATTAAGGCAGTTCTGAAGGCAAAAGGAGGTCCAACCCGGTACTAGTAAGGTGTACCTAATAAAGTGGCCGGTGAGTGTATATATAGTTAAAAAGTGGCATATATATTACATATATTTTAAATATGTAAAGTTCAAATGTGAACTTATATGTCATATTTAATTTGCATATATTACTGTATATCAGATTTATATATTAGGGTTTTCAGTCTTTCTATCAACAGTGGCCTGTACTTTTAAAGGGATGATGTGCAAGTAATTTGAGTTCGAAGTGATTGGGACACATTCAGTCTAAAGCAAATTAATGATTTGTTTGCTGATAACACTCACCCTTCAACCTCGGAGTATTTGTGGGCAAAGGAAATGATGTCAGAGGCTCGACCACTGCCGTCGCAAACCACTACAGGCACAGGCGGCTCCTCGCGCAGGCTCTCCAGGGCAATGGAGATCACGTTGGGACCCCCCTCCACAATCAGACACACCACCGGTACACCCTGACCCAATCCTAACACGCACACGCACACACACACACGCGCAATTAATTTACCTAAACGTTCTGAACTTCTTAGCACAGGGATTGTGCACATATCAATATAATACTATTACAAAACATTAGCCTGAATGTTTGAGCCTTTCAGGTGTTTTTGTGTGTTTTAAATCTCATTTTCAATTACTCCAAATGCACGCATAAATAAAATCCAGAAAGCCCTTTCGAATTTAATGTGCGTGCATTTGGACTAATTGAAAATACTGCTAAAAATCGAGAGGTATTTAAAAGTCAAGAGAAGAGGGGAGTACAATCATTTTAATTTGTCTCTCTCCGGGGTCTGATCCCAGATCAGCCGATGTGAGTGGTGACGGCTGAGCCTCCCTTTGCTGTCCCTGCCTTATCACAAACTCTAGGCATAGGATGACAAAGGGAAACCCACAGGTCACAGACGCCAAAACCACGCTGCATGTCTCCATCGCTCCACGACCACCTTACTAGGGCTGCACGATGAATGTGAGCAATTCCATGCAAATGTCAACCTTGCCATGAAACAAATACGTTTTCACATATACGTTCCCTCATAAATGCAAAAATGTAAAATCAAATCAAATCAATCATGTTTGTTCTACAGAGAGCAACTCTTTTCCTTTAGATTAGCATCGTTTCTTTTGGGTTGTGCAGTTTCATTCACAGAATTTCTACAAAGTATGTTGTATACTGTAAACTCACTCACTTTTTTGGTCACATCCGTAACGCAACATTTCCCTCATTTAAAATTAAAAAAATGTTTACAGATTGATATTTTTCTGAGCCCATAACTCTGTGGTCAGTTTTTTGGAAAATATAAATCGATGTTTCAATATAATGTTAACATATACTTTCTGGCAAGCCATGTTATTGGGTATGGTAATTGCCGAAAGGGTGATTTTGAGAATGTAGAAAACTGACATCTGTACATAAGATTGGTATCTGAGGTAGAGGTCTCGTAAACATGCTTGCTTTGGAGAGGTTGAGATATATCAATAATGATGAATCTGAGATATTTGATAAAACATGGAGACAGATATTAGAACACCTTAATGAATTGGGAGAAATGCAAGCATAACCAATGACCTGTCAATAACATAGTAATTAAAGTTTGAGTGTAATTGATATTCACTATTTATAATCTATAATGTTTTTAATAATGTGCCCAAACTATTATTTGACAATAAAACTATAGTCAGGATAATGCTTTTTCTGGTAATATAAGACTTTTATATAAGCATAATTACTTTTATTTATGCATTGCCTGACCAGCTAATTATATTTTGCTTTCATGTGCATTTGTCCCTCTGTGTTCTGTTCTGTCACAGGTTAGTGTTTTTATGTACTGTATTTTATATGTATTATTACTGTATTGTATTGTTTTTTTCTTCTATATTTTGTTGTAGTTTTATAAAATGCAAAAAGCACATAAATAAACGTAAAAAAAAAACATATACTTTCTATGTGAATGAATGATTATTGAGCTTTCTTACAACAACTTTTAACCTTGAAAAGTTCGAAAAAGTGACTTTTATTGACCTTTTTAATAGTTTAAAGTGCTTTATCGTCTGGGTTGGTGTTGTACATTACGCTACAAAATCCATGTAATAAGCTGCCAGTACATTTTCTGTTACTTTACAGACTCTAGATATTATTTCTTATACATTATATTATTTCAAAGTTCTCAAATGTCAATAAAAGTCACTTTGTTAAACTGTAGAGTTGAATTTTCAACAACAGAAGTAGAGCAGAGATCAACATCCCATAATGCAATTCACAACCATAAATAAACCGAAAACACACAAACTATGGAAACTGTTCATTAAAATATATTTCTTTACACTGTAAAACGACCCAAATACGGTTGTGAATTGCATTATGGGAGAAATAAGTTTGTAAAATAACAGAACATTTAAGGGGAATTTATTACAAGGTTTTTGTAGCGTAATATACAACATCAACCCAGACGATAAAGCACTTTAAACTATTCAAAATGTTCATAAAAGTCACTTTTTTCGAACTTTTGCAAGGTTAAAAGTTATTGGAACAAAGCTCAAGGTCCCATAATGCAATTCGAAAGCAGAAATAAACGATGAAAAATCTAAAAATAAAAACATGAATCACAAAACACGGAAAACCGCTAATTTACGGATATTTTTTACAGTCTACATTGCGATATCGATGCTGAAGCAATGCATATTACGCATCCCTACCCATTACTGATAATGGGGATATATCTGGTATCATTCAAACCCTTAGCGAGCTTTCACATGCGTCCTCTTAGGAGATCAGAGGTACATTAGACCTAAAGCAGATAAGATTCGCTGATGCCACCGCACTTACGCGTGTTAATCTTCTGGAGCGAGATGTGCTTCTCCAGCTGCCTGCGTAGCTTGACCTCGGCTCCGTATTTGCCACAAGTGCCGTTATCAGACAGGATGAAGTGCGAATGGCTGTTGTTGAGGACCGCTAGTTTGCTCAGAGGGTTGGAGATAGCCTGGTACGGTTTGTTCACCTGAAATAGATCAATGGATTATGAATATCATCAGAATATCAAGTAGGACTCTCATCTATTGTTACATTGTAAAAAAAAAAATGAAATAAATTTTTTTAGTTGAATCAAATTAACTTTTCTAGTCATCTCAACTTATGTCAATCAAACTGACTACAAATATTGAGTTTGTAACTTAAAAAATGTAGTTGAAACCTGATAAGCTTATTATAAGTGTGTATTGTATTGCGGCACAGTAAAGAAAATTCTTGCAGACTTAAATTTGTTAGTTGAATCAAATTAATTTTTCTAGTCATCTCAACTTACATCAATCAACCTGACTAAAAATATTGAGTTAAACTTTGTATAACTTAAATAATGTAGTTGAAACCTGATAAGCTTATTAAAGTAAGTTAAATCAACAAAAATACTTGTTGTTGACTTTTTGTCATTACATTTTTTACAGTGTACTTGATTATTTGCTATTGCTTTTTTTTTGATGGTCTCTTTTGCACATTTTGTTTGCACATACATTTGACTATATAAGGCACCAAATATGAGAGCATGAAGCGACAAACAAATTGACAGTGATGTGAAAATGGATAAATATATTTGGTGGTTCGGTCTTGCTTCTTTTACATACGTCAATTTGCGGGGGGGTTTTTTCCTCTTCCACCCGCTAGATCACTGAGATCCAGTGATATGGCACTATTATTACTATTAATTTACTTTATTATATTATTACTGTTATATTTATTATCATCAATGTTATATTTACATACATTACTACTTTGTTTGTTGTTATTTTATTTTATCTTTATAATTTTTTTATGTTTAATAAAAAAAAAATATATATATATATATAATTTTAATTAGGATGTAAAATGTTTGCTGATTGTTTTATACTGTGTAACCTGTAGTAATATGCAAACTGAACATTTAATACACATATTTTACGGTTATCTTTTAAAGCAATTTGTTCAACTCAGTTGTATCTATACTGAGATATAATAATATATATAAATAAAGATAAGTTACAATGCAACTACATGCCAACTACTCTCATTAGTATATTAGCAGAATGTTAGCTTAAAATCTGCTGATACGTATGAAGAGTTCAGATGCAAAACCTCCAAGTGCTGTCTGAAATTTTCATCTACAATGAGCAACGTTCTCAGCCTCCTTTATTTATGTTTCTTTATTTCACTTTAAAGGCAACGAAAAGAAAATACTTACTGGCATAAAAAAACCAACTAAATTTAGAAGAACATTTTTGATGGTTTGGGATGTTTTTTTTAGATGGTTTTTGCATCATCTGAACTCTTCATATCAACATAGACTAACCCAAACTTTACTTATAGTCTAGTTATAATTAGATATGGATGTAGATGCGATGTAACCTAAAAATCAACAAAACGTGTTAAAGGGACCATCAAAATTAATGATTATTTTTATGCTATGTATTGCATGCCATTAGACTGAGCTTACATCTTTTCCAATGAGGTCCTCCTTGTTCTCTAGGATTCCCCATGGTGCGATTCCTATAGCGCAGACCTTCCCTCTGGATTTTGAAGAGTGGTCCTTCAAAGCATCTCCTACGTGCCGAATTACTCCTAAATTGAGAGAGTGGATAGACAATCAAATAGCAATCACGGGAAAAAGCAGACTGAAGATGGATTAGAATGTTTGATGTTCAAAGTGTGAACATCAAAAATGACGTCAAAAATGCGAATCAATTTGGTGTCAAAACCTTGACGTCTATTTGACATCCACACATTGATGCCTTTTTGACCACCAAAATAACTACACAAAAAGTATTATAAGAAATGTTTTATGCATCTGAAAGCTTGTGCGTATCCCTACAATGCATGTAAACTACCGTGATGTCAAAACAACATCAAACTGACATCTAATACTGGCGTCACAAATCGATTACAGGACTGTACTACTAAGGATTTTTGACATGTTTTTAGTAACGCTGGGCAAAGATTAATCACATCCAAAATAAAGGTTTGTATATACATAATATATGCGTGTACTGTGCATATTAATTATGCATATACTGTATAAATACACACATGCATGTATATATGTTTGAGAAAATGTTTATTTATATTTAGATATAAAATATTTATGTATATGATACAATTTATATACAAATTTAAATGTTTTTATTTTGTATAGTTTTGTTTTTATGCATGAGTGTGTATTACTTATACATGATAAATATATGAAATTCACACAAATAGATTACATAAAAAAAAAACTGAGGTAATTTTAGATGTCGATTTGACATCTTTTTGACATCAAATCGATTTTTGTAACGTGTTTTTTAATGTTGTTTTGGTGCATGTTGCAATAGTTGTGTGGATAGGAACCATATTTACAGACCAGGGAACTCAAGAGAGCCGCTGTTCACTTCACTGTCCTATAATATGGAAGAATTTGGCTTTTCAGGTATGTTTGATCTAAAAAGCTAAATTGTATAGGACAGTAGTGCTCCAAGAATGTGTACGCTTCTATAACTTGGAGTTTTTGTCTTGTTTGTAGTCCAAATATCTGGAATTTTTTTTAAATCAAGAAGCATTTCAGAGTCAAAATCAAGTGAGTTTTTCCTTCTTCAAACAAGATTGGCATTGTTTTAAGGAAAAAAACTCACTTAATTTTTATGACTTATTTCTGAAAGCAAAACTATATTTTATTGTCCAGAAAATGCTTCTGGATTTAAGATTTTTTAGATATTTGGAGTAAAAACAAGACAAAAACTCTTGCCCTTTTTTGCAGTGTAGTTTCCATTGTAAATACCCACCCGTGCTGACTCCACCAGTGAAGATCCAGGCCCCTGTGGTCACCGCAGCCTTGATCAGGCCTTTCCCGAAAACCTGCTTGAGTTTGGGCTGCAGATCGAAGTTCTGGAGGCCACCGTGGACCGAAATCAGCAGCGTGGGCAACTCCAGCTGCCATTCCTTCACCATCAGATGAAGCAAACTGTCCGGCTTAGTGTCATGAGACACCCTGATATACTGAGAGAGAGAGCGATTTAAAGATTAATTGCAGATTTAAAAGTTGTTCATTTCCTCACTAAGTGAACTTGTCTAGCAGTAGGCACAGGCCGGTATAAGATTCTGACAGTAGGGCTGCATGATATTGGAAAAACTGACATTTGTTTATCTGCTATATACTGTATATTGCGACATGAAAATAATTTTACAAGATGAACATTTTATATTGATTTGATTGATTTATAGTTGAGTGCATCTGCATTAATATACAAAATTATGCGTAAAAAGAAAAGCACAGATAAAAAAAATAAATAAACAATACTTTATGGTTTTTGGATGGACTTTACCAGTATTGAAGTATAGAAATTCAAAATCAAATGTAAAATAACACTGAATAGTCTTTATTCTATTGTATTAAATAATTAAACACAATTAATCTTCATTGAAGCGGCAAACTTGATAATTTTCCTGTGCCCAAATGGTTTAAATTCTCTTGAAATCTTACAGTCACAGACCGTAAAAAAACACCCAAATAAAAGTCTTTCATATTATTAAATTAGAGTTAAACTTTGCAACGACTCCACATATTGCATGTTCTGAACGGTGTTTTCTGGTTAATTATAATTCCAATTTGACATTGCAGATCTTGGATGTGACTATTGCAGATTCGCACATTGTGATATCGATGCTGAAACCATATATTGTGTAGCCCAATCTGACGGCATGATAATCTTGGATGAAAATATCACAGTTTATTGTGATCACTGGTCTAAAATATGCTCTTTTTAAATGTCTGGTAAAAAACTACTTTTTTTCTCCATTGAACCCAATATATTTTATTTTAAGAAACATTTAGAATATTTTGGAGCAGTAAACATGTCAGGCTGAATAATTATAATAAATCATTGACTTCTGCTGTCTTCATTTCAGAAACACTGATTACTCTACAACTTGAGAAGGCATCTTTGCAGATCTTTCTTATCTTTGAATATGAAGTAAGCCACTGCACTGTTCAGGTCTATAGGATGTTGGTTTATAAGCGATTTGTTTTTCAGGTGTTTGCTGAATCGTGGGCTGACCAGCAGCTTTTGATGTTGAGGGTCTTTTGCTGCTGGAGATACTGTTGCCGTAAAAAACTAAATAAAGTTGTAAAAAAAACATGTAAAAAAACAAAACAAAAAAACGTACATATACCTTAACGATATAAAATTTCATTCCAGAAATCAATTCCTGAGTGGGAATTCATTGATTTGTAATCTGTGCATGCTTACAGCTGGTTAGCTTGTGTTTTTAAGTGCAAGGTTAAAGGGATAGTTCACCCAAAACTGAAAACTCTGTCATTTTCTCACCTTTAACTTGTCATAAACCCTATTTGAGGTTTTTTTTCTTCTGTTGAACACAAAATAAGCTATTTTGAAAAGTGCTTGAAACCTGTAACCATTGACTTCCGCAGTATTCATTTTTCCGGTAACACTTCAGTTTAGGTCACAATTCATGCCATTAACTACTGGCTTATTACTTGCCTGTTATTATGATATTATTAACTGTTATAAAGTATGATCTTATTCTGCCTCCCTAATCCTACCCAAAACCTAAACCTCTACCTTACTAACTATTAATAAACAGCTAATTAGTAGTGCATTAAGCTAGTATTGTTAGTTAATGGTTTGTTAACACCCTGAATTGTGACCTAAACTAAAGTGTTACTGTTTTCCCTACTGTGGAAGTCAATGGTTACAGGTTTCTAACATACTTCAAAATATCTTCTTTTGTGTTCAACAGAAGAAAGAAACACTTAAAGGTTTGGAACCAGTTGAGGGAGAGTAAATAGTGAGTAAAACTTCATTTTTAGGTGAACTATCCCTCTAACACATCTATTTAATAGCCTCTTTCATGCATACAGATTTTCCAGAAAATTACCAGTAAGAAATCAATGTGTGAACAGGCCCTTTTTAAATATACCAGTAATTTTTAATGATATTTACTGATATTACTCTTTGAAAGGGGCTAATAGAACCACTAAACTAGCTTTCAGAATAGATACCATGGCTTTGTTGATGAATCCTCCCCCCTGAAACTCAATGATGCCGTACGCGTCGGTCGGGGTGAGCTGCGTATGTCGGACCACCGACCATTTCTCCTGCGGAGGCTCCACTTGAACAAGCTGATTCTCCTCTGAGGGCTTGTTGGCGACGGCTGTGTGTTGAGCCACTAGATAACCACAGGCGCACCTGAGGGGAAAAATATCACAATTTCCATTTCAAATGAGTCAAAGAGAACAAAATCGTCACTTCCTGATAAACTGGAGCCAAAAATGAGCCCGAAAAATGGAGTTTGCTGTGGTAGGAGAAGCCACTGTGGGCCTTTTTTCTTATTTAATAAATTACTAACACCTCAGAAGATGAAATGTGATGAATGTGTGGCGGCTTTTTGAGGTGTGAGACGCTCTTTGGGAGCGCAGATGCTCAAGACAGTTCTGGAGGTAATAGTAATATATAATAATATATTAGCACTGAACCACTGTGATGACATACTTTGGCTGAGGGATTTTAGAAACGACCAAAACAACATTTAAGATCATTTAAAATGTGCTGGAAATGCTGTTTTGTCTCTTAATGCCGTTCATCGCACCTATTTTTATAATCACACAATGTGTTAAAACAGAATCATATGACCTTTTTTTGATGTGCATGCATGAATTTATTTGATAAACACGTTTCAATCATAGTTTATGCACATCTTGACTTATCAAATAAAAAGTTTATCCCACTAATTTATGTGCTTTTTCAAACTTTATGCACATCTTGGACATATCCAAGCATTTTGTTTAAATGCGATATGCATAAAAATAATGTTCGATATCTATTCTTTCTTTGCATTTACACTGTAAAAAGCGATTAGTTGACTTTACTTAACTCGTTGCATTATAATTATTAAGTAAACAAACTATTTTCATAATTATAGAAGTTAAGTCAAAAGGTTTACTGACTTTAAGTCAAATCAATTTGTTGCTTTAAAGCAGGGGTTCTCAATCTCAGTCTTGGAGGGCCGGTGTCCTGCTGATTTTAGCTCCAACTCCAATCAGACACACCTGGGCTAGCTAATCAAGCTCTTACTAGGCTTTCTAGAAACATCCTTGCAGGTGTGTTGAGGCAAATTGGAGCTAAAATCTGCTGGAGACCGGACCTCCAGGACAGAGTTTGAGGACCCCTGCTTTAAATAACTAATCGCTTTTTACAGTGTACTGTACACTGTTAGACATTTCATTGTATTTTTGCGGTAACTTACTGGCAGCACTGTATCAATCGCCCCTTTACAGTAACTTACCTGTAAATGTGTTTTACAGTAGCAGGGACCTACCGCAATTTCATTTTACAGTTAAATAGCCTTACCGCTTAACTTCTTTTTATGGTAAATGCACTTTAATTTTACAGTATGACAATTTTTACAGTACTGTTATTTCTTAACATTTTACACTAGCAGTACAAATCATGTGCAACAGTATTTGTATTATTCATTGTTATTAAATCCATATTATCCATATTATCATTCAGCAACCTATTTTAAATACATTTTGTGATGCCAATAGATTTTTCATTAACGGTCTCATTTCTGTCTTCAGCTACAGTAGCAGTGCTTAATTACTTTGATTACAGTAGAATACCACATATGCAGTAAGTTAAAGTTTTAAAATGACCCACAATGCAGTGCATATTACAGTAGCGAACTGTAAAGAATATATGTGGTATATTACCGGGCATTTTTACGGTAAATAACTGTAAAATTGCTGCAAAGTCTAACAGTGCACTGGGAGAGTGTTCAATCAGTGCATGCATCAGTGCACAACCTGCCAACCCTACAGGCAGTGCGACGAACTAGACTCGCATCTCGCCCTGAAGCTTTGCCCACACAGCTCTCTGCAAAAGGGCTTATGATGTCACACATCACCCCTCATTACATAAAAGCCCAAAATGCCTCAGAAAACAGATTCATAGAGGTAATTTATCTCGCGCACAATGGAGTCTTTATATGCACTAAACACGTGTTCACTTGAACTTGTTCAAAAGAAAAAAGAAAAAATGCTCACCGGGTCGGGTCCTTGGCTGGAAATATATGATTGCATTCTCTTTTGTGAAAGGTTTTCTCAATCCAAACTTTCTGGCCCTAGAAAACAGACAAGAAATAAATTACACACACGTATATATAAAGTAGTACCTTGCATTTTCACATATACATAGAGTGTGTGTGTGTGTACGTGTGTAAAATGTCGATTACAGCAAGAACTGCTTTTAGTCCCTTGAGTTGCCTAGAGTGAATGGTAAATCCTCTTTGCGATAATAATCCCTTACTAAAGTATCAGTGCTGCAGTATGTGCAAGCCGTAGATGTACAGAACGCATGGAAAATATGTCCGATGTCTAAAGTGATTAACTGTGGAGACTTCTGATGAACTGCATCTGTTGGCCATTAGCCCAGATAAGTGTGCTTTTAGGAACGCGCGCTTGTACACAGATAAAACACAAACGGAGAGTCGCCGGCCACCGCGCTGCGCCCTGTTTTTGGATGAAATTATTAGCGCGTAGCAAATTGGAGGTCAAACTCTGCCCCCTGCTTTTCTGTCAGCGAGAAAGCGCTATGGAAACCCAGCGACGTTTTTAGATTTTGCACAAAAAAAAAAAAGAAGAGAGCAGGTCATATTCTGCCATGCCAGCTTTCTGATTGCACTCCGGCTCTGGACGAAAATAACCTTTGGTTCAAAGCAATATCTGTCTGGGCCTTTGTTACTGGTCCCGTCCTAATTAAGACGAGGCAAATCTCCTTGGGGAAAAAAAGAAAATTTATTCACAGAACAGTAGCCAAGAGTAGAAAGACCGAAACAACTTTTCAATTACGCAATTATGACTATTTTGAGAGGTTTGTTATCTCCTAAAGTTTGACCAAAATTGTTAGGAAAATGTATCAAATGATTTTTGAAAATAATACAATTATTAAAGGGGTAGTTCAAGTAACCATTGACACCCGTAGTATTTGCTTTTCCTACTGGGCTTTTGTTATTGGTCCGGTCCTAATTAAGATGAGGCAAATCTCCTTAAATAAAATGTAAAAAGATCAGTCACAGAACAGTAGCCAAGAGAAGACCGAACATGTCAAAAACACATGAAATTACGCAATTATTTTGAGAGTTTGACCAAGAGGCCAACAAGTTGTGAAAGAAAATGTATCAAATAATTTTTGAAAATAATACACTGAATAAAGGGATAGTTCACACAAAAAAGTAAATTCTGTACTTATTTCAAACCTTTATGACCTTGTTTCTTTATTCTGTTCAACAGAGATGAAGATATTTTGAAGAATGTTGAATATCTGTAACTATTGACTCCCATAGTATTTGTTTTTGCTACTATGGAAGTCAATGGTTACAGGTTTTTAAGCATTCTTTAAAATATCTTCTTTTCTGTTTGACAGAATAAAGAAAACCATAAAGGTTTGAATACACCTGAGATTGAGTAAATAGTGAGTAATTACTTAATTTTTCGTGAACTATCACTTTAACTACTGTTGCATGAAGAAAGACTTAAGAAAGGTTTAGTGAATTATTCTCAATATACAATTTTAAAATACGATCTAAAATTGCCAGTCTTGGTGTTTCTCTTCCCATATATGTTTCAAATAATATGTTGATTTAAGGGATAGTTCACACAAAAATGAAAATTCTGTCATGAATTACTCATCCTTCACTTGTTTCAAACCTTTATGAGTTTGTTTCTTTCTACTAAACACACAAAAGATATTTCGAAGAATGTTGGAAACTTGTAACCATTGACTCCCATAGTATTTGTTTTTCCTACTATGGAAGTCAATGGTGACAGGTTTTCAGAAATATCTTCTTTTGTGTTCGACAGAATAAAGAAAACCATTAAATGAGTAAATAGTGAGTAATTTTTTTTTTTTTGGGAACTATACCTTTAACTAACTGCTGTTGCATGAAGAAAGACTTAAGAAAAGTTTGTTAAATTATTCTCAATACACATTTTAAAATACGATCCTAACATTGCCAGTATTCATGTTTCTCAGTACAAATAATAATAGAAATAATTATACATTGTTTAAAGGGATAGTTCACCCACAAATGAAAATTCTGTCATGATTTACTCATCCTTCACTTGTTTTACTTGGTTTGAAACCTTTATGGGTTTCTTTCTTCTATTAAACACACAAAATAAGATATTTCGAAGAATGTTGGAAACCTGTAACCATTGACATCCATAGTATTTGTTTTTTCCTACTATGGAAGTGAATAGTTACAAATATTCAGCTTTCCTCAAAATATCTTCTTTAGTGGTCGGCAGAAGAAAGAAACTCAAAGGTTTGAAATCACCTGAGATTGAGTAAAAAGTGAGCAAATTCTCATTTTAGGGTGAACTATCCCTTTAACCGCTGTTGCCTGAAGAAAGACTCTTAAAAAATGTTTGTTAAATAATTTTCAATATACATTTTCTTGATGTTTCTCATCCCATCATACCACCGGCATCAGTACAAATATATTTATATATATATATATATATTTTTTTTTATAATCACTTGTTTAAAGGGGCAGTTCATCCAAAAATTTAAATTCGGTCATCATTTATTGAGCCTTTCAAACATTTATGAGTTTCTTTCTTCTGTTGAATGCAAAAGAAGATATTTTGAAGAATGCTCAAAAACCTGTAACCATTGACTTCCATAGTATTTGTTTTTTCTACTATGGAAGTCAGTGATTGCAGGTTTTGCGCGTTCGGCAAAATATCTTCTTTAGTGTTCGGCAGAAGAAAGAAACTCTTAAAGGTTTTCAACCACTTGAGATTTAAAGAGTAAAAAGTGACTAAATTCTCATTTTTGGGTGAACCATCATAAAATATTCCTGAAAAAGGTTTGTTAAATAATTTTCAATATACATTCTCTTGACGTTACTCTTCCCATCATACCAGCGGGATCAGTGGACCATGGATCCATGTAAGCTAGCAGGGGTCCTACCTCTGGATCCTCAAGCCGAAGTGAAGAAGGTGCCAATGGGGACTCATTTCTGCATTATGGTGCCTTCTCGGACGGTCCTCTCTCCCGGAGCTCCAGTGCCCAATGAGTGCCAAAACACATGAAACTTCATCACTTTATGAGGGGCTGTTCATATGATGAGCATGTGAGTGGAGCCTTTGTTCAAGGCACGTCCCATGACTCCAGTTCAAGGTAATCCTTTTGGGAGTCCCATGACCCCTCTTCTCTCTCCATGCCCACAGGGTATTTTCATCCCTCGCTGGAGCAAAGCACAACAAATGTACTTTGATAGCTTTGCAAACCCCGTGAAAAACTTCTCTTTTACCCTCAGATAGTCTTGGGGAAGTTGCAGAGATGTAGAAAAACACACGGGAACGGGAGCGCACCGAAAAAAATAAAGCATCACTCTTTGATTTCAAGCCCAATTTGCATAATTGGGAGAATTGGGCGCAGGCATTCTTCTGAAAAGAGGCCTAGTTAATACATGACAGGACTCCAGTTGGGGGCAAGGTCATCCGACGCTAATTGTTGTTAATCTCTGTTTTTCGCCAGCCATATTGGGAGGCGGAAAATGTTTCTTGACGGACCAACAATCACTGACTTTCATCTTGCGAGCGACAGGGTTTTTTTTAACACAAAAAGCCTTTCACTATCATAACTGGTGACACTCGGTGGAAGACGTTTGATGTGGGACGATCCAATGGTTAACATGTTTTTTGTGATGAGGTCTTGGAAGCATCGACTAGAATGTATTGAGAAGTATAAAAACAAATCGGCAATGCGCTTTTCCAGATATCAATAATTATGAACTGAAGTTGATGGTGAAAAATCAGGGAACCCCTTTATAAATTGATATAATAAATGAAATATACTAATATAAATATAGGTGGCTCAATGGTTAGCACTGTCGCCACACAGCAAGAAGGTCGCTGGTTCAAGTCCCGGCTGGGCCAGTTGGCATTTGTGTGTGGAGTTTGCATGTTCTCCCCGTGTTGGCGTGGGTTTCCTCCGGGTGCTCCGGTTTCACCCACAGTCCAAACACATGCGCTATAGATCAGTTGGATGAACTAAATTGGCCGTAGTGTATGTTCATTCCGCTGTGGCGACTCCTGATAAATAAGGGACTAAGCCGAAGGAAAATGAATGAATGAAAATATGATCTACTAAAATAGCCTGAGGTATTTATTAACGATATTTACTCACACATCTTCTCAAACTAAATAAATACACCCAAAACATGACGTTTGCTGCTTGTTCAAACTACTCATTTATAGTGAGCTGAATCAACACAATTCTTGAATGTTTTTTGGGGACAACTTAATTGTTTTATGTTCAATCCACTTCAATTTGTAAAAACTAACAAGTTAACTTAATTCCTTCATGTTGTCCTGACACAGATCGATTGTGTGGAACCCAGCATCTTTTACAGTGTAGAGCTACCAAAGGTTTTACCAAAAAAACAACAACCTTTTTTTACCCCTACACTGGTCAAATAAATGTCGATTTGTGTTGGGACAACATGAAGAAATTAAGTTAACTTATTAGTTTTTACAAACTGATGTGGATTGAACAAAACAATTAAGTTGTTGCAAAAAAAAAAAAAACCCTCAAGAGTTGTTGTGTAATTGTGTTGTTTCGGCTCATTTAAAATAAGTAGTTTGACCAAACAGCAAACATCATTTTTTGAGTGTCCATCCATCCATCCATCTTTCTTTATTTCCTTTTTTCCATCCGTCCATCCATCCTTTTTACTATCCATCTTTCTTTCTATCATTTAATCCATCCATCTTAATTTCTATCCTTTTTCA
>CAIGQV010019532.1:2733772-2747239 GCA_903798115.1 Danio jaintianensis
TTTATTTATTTATTTATTTATTTATTTATTTATTTATTTATTTATTTATATTAATGACAGGGTAACAAAAACAACAAAAATAAGAACTACAAACATCGCACATAAAGCTTACAAAAAGGCAAAGCATTAAGTATACAAGAAAAAGCTAAAGGGTATCATTGGACAAACAGCTTAAAGAGGAGAAATAAATTAAGTTATTTATTTTTTTCGTCCTTTTTTATGCATTAAGAGTTGTACACTTTACTTTAGTGTGCATGTGAATGTTCCAGGGTCAATTTTTATTTTTTATTTTTTAATGTAACAAATGTACAATAGCAAGAAAATACACATAAACACATATAAAAGTACTTAAAATAATAGCATAAAGATGTAATAAATAAACGGGTCAACAAAAGACGTGAAGACTACAGATGCATTCAGCTAACATTTTTTATTATTGTACGTTTAGGTTCAGTAATGTCACTTTAATGTCAAAGGAAATGTTATCAGTCAGTTATTAAAATCTACAGTGTTGGGTTTATTAATGATTTATCCACTGAAATAAAGGATGTAAGGGATTATATTTCAGTTGTAGGTCATTTAATTACATTTACAAATGATTTCACTCAAAAAATGCTTTTTTAAAACTGCTTAGGCTATTTAAAATGAGCCGAATCAACACAATTGTTGAGTTTTTTGGTGACAACTTAATTGTTTTATGCTCAATCCACTTAAATATGCAAAAACAATTACGTTAACTTAATCGATTTGCATTGGGACGACATAAAACAATTGTGTGGAACCCAGCATTTTTTTTTTACAGTGAATGTACTTGTCTTAAATACTGTAAATAAGTCAATACAGAGAAGAAAAATAATACTATGTTTATATACAAATATACAGTTTGTGGAATTATTAAACTTTAACTAAATAAGGACACATTATCAAGACGACAGCACATGCGAAACAATGAACTGAGTCAGAATTGACACTGTAAAAAGCCATTAGTTGACGTTACTTTAAAAACCTGCCTTAAAATGAGTAAGTTAATGAACTATGTGCTTAATTATACAATTTAAATGAAGTCAGCAAGGTTTACTCCCTTTTTTATGTAACTAGTCACTTTTTACAGTGTAGTTTAATGACAAGATATGTAAGAAATATGGTGCCATTACTTTAAATGTTTACATGTTTAACTTCTCTTGCCAAGTAATTCTATTGGTTCAATTCATCTTTATTTCTATAGCGCTTTTACAATGTAGATTGTGTCAAAGCAGCTTAATTGGTTCACTAAAGAATGATGTTTTTGTTATTAAGTATTAGATTTTTTTTAAATAAAGCTAAAAAAAGGTGTTTAATTAAGTGTTTAATTTCTATTGTCGATGCATTGAGATTTATAGGGATTTTAAGCAAGGTTGAGTCAAGTAATTCAATTCCTTATTAAAGTAACTCAATTCCTTTTCACACACAATAATTAGATGAGTGATTTAAAAACTATTTTAATTATGTGATCAGTAATTAATTACTTTTTAAAGTAACTTACACTGGAAATATGATTTTTATATTTATTATGCAACTTCATTAAGACGGAAATCAGATGTATAAAAATATATTTATTCATTTTATACAGTTTTTTTTTGCATTAGAAGTGTTTATGTTTATTAAGAAAAGGCTGATAATGTGCCTTTTTAAATTTCAATAAAACAAAATGCACAAAAACAAAACACAAATGAGTTTTTTTTAAATGTACCACGTATTTAATTTTAAATTTAAATAAGTGATATGAACAACACATTTGTTTTCCCACCAAATATTGCTTTCTTAACTTTTCTGAAGTTGAACAATTTGCATTGTTTTGTCTAATTTTTTCCCAAATATATGATTTAATATTTTTTTTGCAAACAAACTTCAATGCACAACAAATTAATAAAAACTGAGTTATCGGTTTTTGCAAACAAACTCTTCATTCATTCATTCATTTTCCTTTGGCTTAGTCCCTTATTCATCAGGGGTCGCCACAGCGGAATGAACCACCACTCACACTAGGTATACTTGCCTTGAACCATGCCGAAGCGCGCTTGTCTGCCCTCCCCTCTCCCCCTCGGCCTGCACTCACACTGCATTATTACCTTCTGAGCCGGAGCACGCTTACGTCATCGATGATGCGACTCTTCAGTTTAACAGAAGAGAAGCGCTCAGCACAGTTTGGGATGCAGTGACAGAGTCAAATATTTTGCAGAACAGATTCTCCACTTTTGACGCTCATAAATAATCATAAAGTCCTCGTGCTGCACGTATTAGGAGGTTTGCTGAAGGTGCAGCTGTCGTGCAGCGAGGGGTTTGTATCATTAATAAACTATGACAGTTCACGTTAATTAAGAAGTAAGAATGATTAATAAATCCATACACTCTCAGAAATAAAGGTACAAGAGCTGTCACTGGGGCAGTACCTTTTCAAAAGGTACATATTTGTACCCAAAAAGTCCACAGTGGTACCTCAAAGGTGGTACTGCCCCAGTGACAGCTCCTGTATCTTTATTTCTGAGATTGTATGAAACAGTCCCTTAAAAGTGACGTTGCGTCCTCAGTTTCGGGCTCAGGAGCACTTTGCACTCACACTACAAGCGTACCGTGCCAAAGCCCAAACGAACCGCGCTCTGGCACACCTCTTCCAACCGGGCCAGGGCCTGCCAACTGAACTGCGCATGGACCTGATTCAGAGCACTCACACTTGTCAAACGAACTGGGAAACGTGCCTGGGCACGGTTCGGATAGCCTAGTTTGAGTGCACCCTTACACAGCGGATGCTCTTCCAGCCGCAACCCAGTACTGGGAAAATAATCTCTTCAAAAATGTCCTTTTATTCCAAAAAAAAACAAACATTTTAGTTATTCTTTGTTAAAATATGTCATTCAACTCTTCCACACATTTTCCTGGAAAGCACAAAGCTGACATGAACTTAATCGTCGTATAAAGTAATAAAAAAAAACACAGTCATTATGTCATAACATCATAAAACCCAGAGCCAATCGGTTCATTACAAACGGTGGTTACATAAGAGCAGAGACCCACTGAGTTCATATTATTTATGAGCTAAAATGACAATATCATAATTCATCTAAATCGATCAATCAAAATAATAAAGAGAGTCTTCACGCACGAGCGGATTTAAAACAAAGCAGGACAAACACTGATTTGTTTACCAGCTAAAATCGACTAATTCCTCCAGCGCTTTTGATTAAACGCCGGCGATGAGTACATTTGCTTAATGAATCCCTGACAGAGAGTAAACTCTGAAGAAGAGTCTAAATGCAGTCTCTTACCGGTGCATGTCTTCTTTATGGTGAACATTGTCTCTCAGACAGACGCGTTTACTCTTCGAGCGCTCTATAAGAACAGATAATGCCGAATTTCTCCTCGTAAGCAGACACAAATGAGCTTTATGAGCGCAGATGGCTCAGCGCAGACTAATTCCCTACTACTCCAGAGCTTGTTGTGGTCTTCGCACAAAAGCCTGAGGATTCACATGTACGGCTCAAACACACTGTAAAGAAATTAATTAAAAAAGCTGACTCAACTTAAAATTGTAAGGCAGAGCTTTTTGAGTCGACTTAAATCGAGTCAAGGTGTGCAGCAAGTTGCCTTACAAGTTTTAAGTTGAGTCAACATTTTTATTTTGTTTACAGTGTAGCATGTGGTGTGCACTGTAAAAAGTGATTACTTAAAGCGAGTAAACTAATTGCCTTAAAAGCATCAAGTTTACTTAAAATAATGCAAAAGTAAACCCATTGTAACTTGGAACTGTTAAGTTGACTTAATTTTTATAATTATGCAGATTTTACTCACTTTTTAAAATAAAGTCAACTAATCGACGCTTTTTTCAGTGTGGTGGACGAAAAAATTTATTTAAAAAGTAAAAATACAAATAGGGCCTGAAGGAATGTGTGAACTTTTGATTTGCACATAATTTTGTAAAACATCTGCAGATTTATGCTTCATTCACACTAGCAGCGACTTTGCAGCTGCCTGTCACTCTGGGTGGCGACCTGCTGCAAACAGATCTTTGTAGGTCTACAACATGGAGAATACAACTGGCCTCTGAGCGAGCTGAGAGCAGTGTTGCCAGATATAGCTTTTTCCAGCCTAAAAGCTGTCCAAAACATGCCCAAACGCACAAAAAAAACGGCCAAAATATTAGATGAATATTTTATTTAATTAAAACAGATTTAAATCGAAATTAACCGAGTTACTTTAACTGTCATAATTTTTTAACCATACAGCAACCAACACCAGCAGTCATAGAACCACAACATAAGTGGATCACATCGAAACACTGCCCCCTCTCACCCACGCACTGCACTTAATGTTGTGTAGATTACACGACCTATTAGAGTATGTTTTACTTTCGAAATGGGGTGTAAATTCTTCCTATTTGGCATTTTAAATTCTTTTGAACATAATTAGATGCTGCTTGTCAATCAGACAACGCTTCTGTGTTGCGGGTGGGCCCACGAGGTTTGCGCTATGCACTGGTCACTACTAACTGAATGGAGTAGGAGCACACAGTTTATGTTTTGTTAAATAAATTGCATAGAAAATTTACGTTTCAAAACCGCCCAAATTTTGTCAACCCGCCTATGCCATTTTTTACTCGCAAAAATCTAATTCAAAATCACCCAATCTGGCAACACTGGCTGAGAGAGGATCACGTGAGCTCTACTGGTGCTCCTATTGGCTGTCGCTCAAGAAAGTCGCTCTTTATTTGCATAAAGTTGAAGGATTCTCAACTTTGTTGCGTTGCTCGACACGCCCACCTGGCCGCCAACGGTCGCACGGAGGTCGCCGGGAGTCGCTCACTCTCCGTTGAAATGAATGGTTGCTTGTTGCTTTGCCGCTGCGAGTCACTCGTAGTATGAATGAGGCTATATGCGGAATAATTGAGAGTAATAAAATAATTGAGAGAATTAAATTTGAGAGTGGGGTGACACGGTGGCTTAGTGGTCAGCACTGTCGCCTCACAGCAAGAAGGTCGCTGGTTCGAGTCCCGGCTGAGTCAGTTGGCATTTCTATGTGGAGTTTGCATGTTCTCCCCGTTCTCTAATAGTCTACTCAAAAGACAGACAATATTACTTTACAAACTGCATTGTACATAAATAATCAAAACATTTGCATATTATTCAATATTATTATCGCTGGTTCGAGTCCCGGCTGGGTCAGTTGGCATTTCTGTGTGGAGATTGCATGTCTCCCCATGTTGGCGTGGGTTTCCTCCGGGTGCTCCGGTTTCCCCCACAGTCCAAAGAAATGTGCTACAGGCAAATTAGGTAAGCTAAATTGGCCGTAGTGTATGAGTGTGTATGGGTGTTTCCCAGTGATGGGTTGCAGCTGGAAGGGCATCCGCTGCGTAAAACATATGCTGGATAAGTTGGCGGTTCATTCGGCTGTGGCAACCCCAGATTTATAAAGGGACTAAGCTGAAAATAAAATGAATAAATTAATAACTTAAGACGCAAATGCTAAATAATCTGCCAGTGAGATAAGAAATAAAATCATATTTCAAACTAAAAAGAAAATAGAGTGTGTTTAGCAGTGAAGTTAAAACCACAAATATGTTCAAATACTGTATACACTTTTAAACACATTTATATACAGTGGGTACGGAAAGTATTCAGACCCCCTTAAATGTTTCACTCTTTGTTATACTGCAGCCATTTGCTAAAATCATTTAAGTTCATTTTATTTCCTCATTAATGTACACACGGCAGCCCATACTGACAGAAAAACACCGAATTGTTGACATTTTTGCAGGTTTATTACAAAAGAAGAACTGAAATAGCACATGCTCCTAATTATTCAGACCAAGAGTTTCAAGAGTTTGTTTGTCATAATGCAAATACATTCCTATAGATCGGACTCCTATTCAGGGCCAGAAGTATTTGAAGGATGAAATTAATATATCTGGTATGTAAGGACAAACGAGTGAAGATTTTTGCACATGATCTTCCCTGTCAGGAATGTGCTGAAACACAATCCGTCGTCTTAAGCTGGATTTCCACATACACTAACATTACTCACTCACACACATAGAGCTTAGCAGACCTCTATTGACAACACGGGATTATGAATGGGAATATTAATTCATCTGAGCTGGAGGGGATCATATCAGGTGACACGTCTAATTTAAAGATGGCAGACTTATGAGTGCTCTTAAATACAGCTAATATGCACTAATTATTATAGATAGTTGTGTCTAGCAAGGCGGCGCGGTGGGTAGCGCTGTCGCCTCACAGCAAGAAGGTCGCTGGTTCGAGCCTCGGCTGGATCAGTTGGCGTTTCTGTGTGGAGTTTGCATGTTCTCCCCATATTGGCGTGGGTTTCCTCCGGGTGCTCCGGTTTCCCCCACAAGTCCAAACACATGTGGTATAGGTGAATTGGGTAAGCTAAATTGTCCGTAGTGTATGTGTGTGAATGGGAGTGTATGAGTGTTTCCCAGTGATGGGTTGCAGCTGGAAGGACATCTGCTGCCTAAAACATATGCTGGATAAGTTGGTGGTTCATTCCACTGTGGTGACCCCTGCTGAATAAAGGGGACCAAGCCGAAAAGAGAATGAATGAATGTGTCTAGCAGAACAGTATTTCACAAAATAACTAAAGCACTTCAATAAAAACCCTGAAAACACAGTGATCACAATTAGAGAATAGAGAAGTTACATAGCCCAGAGTGTTGGTTAAAAATATTACTGATTATGAGGTTTTTAAAGTGCTTTCAGATGTCCTTGATCTACACGTAGATCCTGACCCAGTGCTTATTATACTAGGACATTCTGATTATACATATTCATTGAGCAGTGCACAACAGAAAGTCCTAACATATTGTTTGATAACAGCCAAAAAGCTGCTATTATTGTACTGGAAAAATGTTAATCCTCCAACTGCTAAACTATGGCTTGAAGAATTGATGTATACTCTGCACTTGGAACGAACCAGATAGGTTTTAAAAGGCAACATTGGACAATTTCAGAAGTTTTGGAGACCTTTCTTCTGTAACTTCATGGGGAATTCTTTTCCCCAAAGCAATGTAGTGTAACTAAAAAGTTATTTTGTTTATTACTGTATACTTTTTAAATTGTATACTTACAGGCTGGGTGTTTGTTTTTGTTTTGTTTTGGTTTGTTTGTTTTTGTAAGTTTATGCGTATCAGAAAATTAATCCTGGAATTTGTGATTATTGTTAGTCTATTCAATGACCAAATAAAACTTATTTGACGAAAAAAAATATTACTGATTAAAGAAGATACAATTTTTTTAATCTCATTTATAAAATTCTTTATCTTGAAAGAAATAATAAAAAAATTTAATGAAACATTGGACGTTTTGGAGAACAGAAATAACTATATTTACAGTTTGAGGTTAAATTATAAGCCTCCTGTGACATTTCTATTCTTTCAAATATTTCTGAGGTGTTGATTTTTAGCTTTTTTTAAAAACAATAACTAGTTTCTTTTTCTTCCCGTGATGACAATACCTAATATTTTACTAGCTATTTTTCAAGATACTAGTATTCAGCTTAAAGTGACATTTAAAAGGCTTAACTAGGTTATAATTAGGTTAAGTTTGGTTAAGTCAATGGACAACAGGTTTGTTCTGACTATTAGACAATTAAAAAGATTATTTCTTAAGGGAGTTATTAATAATGACCTCAGCTTTTAAATATATATATATATATATCAATTTTACAATTCAAGTCGAGCTTTATTGTCATTCCTCTACATGTGTGGACCTACAGAGGAATGAAATGTCGTGTCTCGCAGGACAACGGTGCTACATAAATTAATCATAAATACAACACAACACTAGACATAAGAGCCATTTTAAGAAACCTATATACTAACATATACTATAAGATACTTAACTATGCACATAAGACAGGCTATACAAGTACTTTTACATGAGAATTATTGTTTTATATACAATTGGCCAGAAGAATAATGGTCGTGCCCAACAGAGCCTAGTTTCGAGGTTCAATTCACTTCGTCAATTGGTGTTTTTTTTCCTTGCCACTGTCGCCGCTGGCTTGCTTGGATCAGGACTTGTGGATTTGCTCTACAGTGTTTGAACTTTCAGTAGTGAAATTCAAACCACACTGAACTGAACTAAATAACTTCAACTCTGAAATCTGGACTCTACTAGAACTATGTTAAGCTGCTTTGACACAATCTATATTGTGAAAAGCGCTATCTAAATAAACATGAATTGAATTGAATTATTCCAGCCAAACTAAAAAAAATCTTTCTCCAGAAGAAAAAAATATAGGAAATACTGTAAAAAAAAAATGCCCTTGCTGTTAAACATCACTTGGGAAATATTTGAAAAATAGTGCAAATTTTCACAAGATGGCTAATATTGTCTTCAACTAACTAACTAACTAACTAACTAACTAACTAACTAACTAACTAACTAACTAACTAACTAACTAACTAACTAACCTGTATTTGTAGTGTATTTCTCCCACAAACACTACACACATGTTTCTTCAACCTTCTACCTACAAAACTTTTATGACTAGCCTAATGCATTTATTGCAATGCACAAATATCAGTTTCTTTGGGGAAAACAACAGTTCTATCTGATTTATATAATAAAAACATACACATATAAGGGCTGTGGTTGGATCGACTGATTCTTGTCACTAGCAGGTGTTAGAATTCTCAACAAATTATGTTTGTATTATTATATTTGTAACTTTTCACCACTAGATGTCGCTCACACCGCATTATTCCTTATATTCTGGCTGAAATATGAGCGGGCATGAACTCTTTGTCTGGCTGATTTGCATAAGAGACGAGTTTTCGGTCAACATTTTTACTAATTTGCTTCCTGTTTGAGTGTCTATGTTGTATTTCTGCCAGCAGACACTCTCCGTGTGTCAGACAATGACTCATGTGTTTTCAAGCAATTATATCAGGCATTTCTGCTGAACCGGTTATCACAAACCTCTCCACAACAACAACAAAAAGTGCAAAAGTTCACATTCAGAGCTTTTTAGTAATCTCTCTGATTCATACTTTACATTAGCTTTCTGAATCTGAAAAAATAATAATAACCCAGACACGACCAAAACAAAACACATAGATATATACACTAGATATCGCATACGGACCCTCAGCATGCGTCAATAGCGCCGCCATATTTGTACAGGGCTCCCAGGACTGCTTACGGGTGTAGTAACGAGCAAACAAAGAAAACAAAGCACAAAGGCAGAACATTTCATAGGTAAGATTTCGTTTTTTACATGTTACAAACTTCTGTGCTCAACAAGTAACATTAATGATAATACTGTCTCTTACTGCACTGATCATAAGGCAAAGTAGCATCAACCTGCACTGAATTCTAGACTTTTGCTAGTTTGTTGAATAAAATCAGCAAACAATGAAAAAGAAATATGACAACAAGACGCCGCGGTGCTAGAAACTTGTATTATTGTCGGCTGAGTGAACGAGTCGTTCATAACGGAGATTCATTCACAAACGAATCGCTCCCTACGTTAGAATGAGAAGTGAAAGCAGGAGAGGGGCTGTGTTTCAGGACACAGATTAGATCAAATTTAACAGGGAGGGAGGATAATACATTTCCATGCACACAAACACACACTCTTTATCGGCAATGCAATCCATCGACGTAGAAAAGTGATGTAAAATTATAATTTTCGTAATTACATTTTTTTTTTTTTTACATTTTTTTGCGTACTGACCACGGGGGAAACTCCCGATCATAGATATATGTGTATATCTCTGGATGACCACAGTCCTCCACTGCACCTTGGTCCCGCATTCATTTTAAAGGAGCGCTACCCTGTACTAAAATGGCGGCTCTATTGATGCATTCCTTCCAAAAGACAACAATAGGCCAGGCGACATCTAGTATATCTATGAACAAAACAAAGCTCTATGCAGAAGGACTTTTAATTTTCAGTAACCCAGTAAAAGCGCTTCCGGTGAACTGTATGCCCTTACAAAATCGCAAAATCTTTACAAAATTTTTTCTTTAGAAATCAATGATCTTCCCTGCCTGATTGATATACGATATAAACTGGGTCTCAGAATGTACCAGAAGCACTGCATTAAATACCATTTTCCCCCGCCATGTCTTATTTGACAGTATTTTCAATGGAGTTTCTGCGCTAGCCTGCTGATACTGAGGGCGTGTACGTGTAAATGACTTCTCATCTCGTTTTAAGCTTAACTAAACGAATGCTTAGTCTATATAATTGATTGTATTTTAATGACATTACAACAGATACTGTAAAAGTAACCGTATGAAATTGAAAAGAAGGTCACATTAACGTTTATCGGTAGGGGAAAAACAGCTGTGCATATACCCTATTGTGTAGTACTGTAGATGATCAACAGCTGTCACGAACGTTTTGTTTTCTACTTGTTAATTTCCACGTTTTTCACCCTGACTTGTTTCCAAAAAGAAGGGAAAATATAGTAAACAGCTGTCTGGCGGGTTCAGGCTCCTTTAAATCAGTTCCACGTGTGCTAATCTATGGAAAAAAACACTTCTCGGACATCTATTATGAAAGGCAATTTAATACAACCGCAGTTCTGTAGAAAGTTTTGTAAATGTGGTAAAATACAGGGAATATATTTTGTTTGTTAAATTTGGGAACCCTTTACTTGAAGGGGGTGTTCATGGGACAGTCATGACACCTTTATATTTATGATATGACATGAATTAGATTTTGTGCATGCTTACACCTGTCATTAAGTGTTATTAGCTCAGTTATGTCATTTTAAAGGAGACATAGTTTGAGATGTCTTTGTTATGACGACTTGACAAACTAGTAACCTGCTTTTGTCAATTGACATTACCAAGACAACTAGTCATAAATCTGTCATAAACATGATTGTCATGAGGCCATTATAAGCGTCATGACTTTTAAAGCAGCATCATAACTTTTTTCTTGACCTCAATTACAGTTGTACAAATTGAATTGGTCATTAAATATTAATGACACTGTTATAAAATTATTTGACAGAGTAGTGACAGTTTTAAGGATAAACTTTAATGACTAATTGAATTTGTTCAACTGAGAAAAATGATCAGAAAAATATTCCTAATTATAATTTACCTTTCATGTCTGTTTTACTTTTTATATTTATAATTGACCTATTCCTAATTTAATTTACAATTATAATGACCTCATGATGATCATGTTTATGACAGATGCATGACAAATTATGTCAAGTTGTCATGACGAAAACAAAAACGTGATGTAACTGTTTACATCAAGTTGTAATAAAAAAAACCTAATCTCAAATAATGTCATCTTTGCATTTAAAATGAGCTAATGACACTTAATGATAGTTAAATCTCATTCATAATCATGACATGGAATATCATGATTATAAAGGTGTCATATGAACACTCCCTTCAAGAAAAATGCTACCAGTAATTCTATTTAACCTATTTTTACCTTACAAAATTACAGAAAAAAATCATAATTCCAATATTTTCACAGTAAATTCTGTACAAATAAACAAATTTAGATTCTGATGGCTTCAACACACTCCAAAAAAGCTGCGACAAAGGCACGTTTAACCCTTTATCAGGCAAAGAAATATATAGGAACTTTACTGACATTGACTACAATATAATTTCATATAATTTTAAAGTCAAAAGTCTTTTATAACTCACTGAAATAAAAAGAAGGTCGCTGGTTCGAGTCCCAGCTGGGTCAGTTGGCATTTCTGTGTGGAATTTGCATGTTCTCCCCGTGTTGGCGTGGGTTTCCTCCGGGTTTCCCCCACAGTCCAAACACATGCGCTATAGGTCAATTGAATGAACTAAATTGGCCGTAGTGTATGAGTGTAAATGTGTGTGTGTATGGATGTTTCCCAGTACTGGGTTGGAAGGGCATCCGCTGTGTAAAAAAACATATGCTGGATAAGTTGGCGGTTCATTCTGCTGTGGTTACCCCTGATGAATAAAGGGACTAAGGCGAAGGAAAATGAATGAATGAATGTAAGACACTCCAGTTTTTTTTCCAATGAGTATTTCAATGAGTGCCCTATTAAGGATAAAGGTAAAAGCAAAGCATGCAATGATCCAATAAAAGAAGCGCTCGGTTTAAAGTAACCTTACAGACCAGCGTCAAGGGATATTTGTTCCCATGTAGTCGGGTTACAGCCAGAGATAAATAATGCAGCAGGTGTCGGCGCTACCTGGAAGCTGACAGCCCCACCTGGTTGCCATAGCGACAGACAACAGGCCCAGCTGACACAAAAGAGTGTGTGTTTCTGCTCTTTGCCCTGCGCACGTGTGTTTGGAGGTGGATTTCATAGACGCAAGCACTGGATCACATTTACCACGTTTAAATGTTTGGGTCAAAATTTACATTTACATAAGCTGGATGAATACAGAGAGAGAAAGAAAAGCTTTACACCGAGCCGATCAGGGCATGTCGAGGCAAGTCGATTTCTCCCAGCAGAGCTTTTTAGAGACTGGAGGACCTGAACCCGTGGCTCTAGTTCAACTAGTCAACCTTGTATAAATGCGCTGGATGTCAAAACTGACACTCGAGAGACTGTTATGAACTCCAGAATCGCTAATCTTGCCCAGAAGTCTTTGTCTTCCTCAAAGTGCACAATTAATTGCTTTAACTGTCAGTCATAACAAAGTGGCAGTATCAGGGACGCACCCGTGTCTTACCACATCACTGCATACTTCGAGTGTGAGAGCATCACAGGCGCGTGTCTCTCCTAATCAACCTTCAGCTTCAGGTAAACATCACCAACAGTGGCTGAAATCCACACCACTGGCCTCCAGTTGGCTTTTTTTGAGATCTGCAATTAATAGGCCACATACAGTTGAAGTCAAAGTTATTCGCCCTCTTTTTTCCAAATACTTCCCAAATGATGTTTAACAGAGCAAAGAAATTTTCACAGTATTTCCTATAATATTTTTTGTTCTGGAGAAAGTCTTATTTGTTTTATTTCGGCTAGAATAAAAGCAGTTTTAATTTTTCTTAAACCATTTTAAGGTCAATATTATTAGCCCCCTTAAGCGATATTTGTTTCTGAAGGTCTACAGAGAAAAAAAAAACATCAATGTACAATGATTTGCGTAATTATAATAATATATTAAGTCGTTATAACAAAATTTTATTTGGAGACATTTTGTTTAATATTGGAGACGGCGCTGTAGGCTAGATTTAAAATCAGATGGTGCTCTAGGCTAGTTTTTAACAGCAGATGGTGCTCTAGGCTAGATTTAAAAGCAGACGGTGCTCTAGGCTAGATTTAACAGCAGATGGTGCTCTAGGCTAGATTTTAACAGCAGATGGTGCTCTAGGCTAGATTTAAAAGCAGATGGTGCTCTAGGCTAGTTTTTAACAGCAGACAGCACTCTAGGCTAGATTTAAAAGCAGATGGTGCTCAAGGCTTTTTTTATAACAGCAGACAGCACTCTAGGCTAGTTTTTAACA
>CAIGQV010019532.1:2786376-2820299 GCA_903798115.1 Danio jaintianensis
CTTTTGTCCATCCATTTATGACCCTTTTCTATCCATCCATCCATCCAGCCTTAGATCCATCAACTCATCTATCTGTCCATTCATCTATCCATACATTTATTCTTTTGTCTATCCATCCACCGCCCTTTTTTATCTATTCATCCATCCACTCATCTATCTGACTCATCCATTCATTTTTTTACGAACAGCACCCTTGTATTCGTTGGAAGAAAATAAATAAACAATTAACTTGACAAAGACTGACTAGCTTAAGTAGTTGTTTTTAAATGAATGTTTCTTTAATTTTTTTTTTAAAGAATCTGTCTACCAAGCCCAAGCGTTAGTTGTTCCTTGTGTTCTGGGTCATTCTGGCCTTGACTGGGTCGTTCCACCTGGTGCTATGTCAAGCTGTCCTCACAAACCCTTCACCAGGATTACATCTGAAAAAAGGGCACGTGCGGCAGTCGAGCCCCAGGGAATCGGATATTTATTATAGTATACAAGAATAGCTGAGTCATCTCATTGGCGTGGTGAAATCGAGAATGTGACTCAACCTACTCCTGAAACACGTTGGTGATCATTGAGGGAAGAGAACAGATTATAAAAGGAGAACAACAGAGTGGGTTTGCTCATTGTGTGGGACAGTGAGTTGCATTTAAAATTTCACACTCTCTGCACGAATGTATTTTCCTGAAGTACCAAGTGAAAGTCATATTGTATATACGTTTTATGTATTTATTATAATGGTGACACTTTACAATGAGGTTTTATTAGTTAAATGTTAGTTAATGTATTTGCATGCATGAACAAACGATGAATGATACATTACAGTATTTATGACTACTAAATTATGACGAAAATATGACTACTAAACGACTAAATGACTACACCGCCTTTGAAAATGAATATTTTATAAATTTTTCAGTGAATATAGATTTTAATGAATATAGAAGCATTTCAACAAAAAAGTTTTTAACAGTTTTAGGGTGGCTCAGTGGTTATCACTGTCGCCTTGGTCAGTGCTGATATACAGCCATAAGGCACTGCTACGAGAGTGATATTGCATTTATACAACAGTTCGACGGCATAATCGTGTATATAAAAAAGAAAATCAAACACAGAGTCTAAAAATTCTTTTGTATGAGGAACTACTTTCTTCCACCATTTTTTCACATCTGCAGCTGACGCGCTGTATCTCCGAAATTATAAATATTTAAAATAAGCACTATCCTTATAAATAAACTGCATAATTGCAATCTAAACAACTACATTCTTGCCTAAAAAACCCTCAAAAGTACATTGTTGTCCAACAGTAATTGTCAAACTGTAGTGAGTTTATTGATCTGCTGTCACTCTATGTGGGCGGAGTAATACAGAAGGGTGAAGAGGCTGTACGAGTGCTGTTATTGCAGAATATCGCACGGCTATCAGTCAATCAGATTCGAGAACCAGACAGAACTGTTGTGTGTATAAATAAATTTTTTTTTTTTTTTTATGGCAGCCATGTAGTGAAACTGGAACTGCTGTCTGGTCGTTATGCTGTGATTGGATTTGCTTCAGAAACACTGCATGAAATGCAAGAACACTCAGTTCTTGTGGCGCTGAAAGAATATGTAAAGTAATACAACCAGATGGCTCTCTGAATGCCATGCAGCCTTGCCCTCAATGAACACTTGGAACTTTCCGGAGAAGTCTATTGTGAACGGGACTGAATGAGATAACATGCTTTCCCACAGGAGAACAGAGCATCGTTAGAGCTCAAGTGCTTTCTTTTCTCCTCTTCTGCTTTCATATTAAGAAAAAAAAAAAAAGATTAAGCAACTTTTGAAATTCTGATCTCTGTCTTCGCCCTCAGTCTGCTTGTGAAATGCACTTTCCAGTCTGGGATCCTCCATTCTCTGTCTGAGAGTTGTTTTGAAATGTCATTTCTTTCAGGCCCTTGGAGCGTCTGGAGCCAACTATATAAATATTTTACAGTTTTCCATATTGTTTCCATTGTATATGGAGGCTACTGCGGCAGCTTAAGTGAGGTGGGAGTTTAATAAAAACCACTACTTTGTCATCCAGTAGATCATTTGTGTTGATTTTTCTCCTCCACTTGTATAAAAACAGGCGAATAAGAGTGAATTCTGGAGTATAGCAAGATTACAACCACAAGTCATGGATGAACTAAGACGTCATGCTTAACTGAGACAATCCCATAGTATACAGCGGGAACAATACGTATTGAACACATTGTCATGTTTTTTCCTGGGAATAATATTTCTAAAGGTGCTGCTGACATGGAATTGAAGCAGATTTTGGTAAAAACCCAAACAATACAAACATAAACATAAAAATAAAACAAAATAAAAATAAAAAATCTGAAAAATGAGTGATGTGTAATAAGAATGAAATGACAGAAGGAGAAAGTGCTGAACTACTGAAACGCATTTAATACTTTATATAAAAGGCTTGTTTGGTGATGGCAGATTAAAGACGCCTCTCGTATGGAGAATGAAGTCATGCATTGCTCAGGTGTGAGTTTTTTACAGACTTCAACAGTGTAAAATCTTGATGGTTCTGTGGGTCTCGTCTATCAAATCTGAGCTTTATTTTGTATTCTCTATTGGATTCGGGTCAGGTGATTGGCTGGGCCATTCTACAGCTTGATTTTCTTTCTCTGAAAGCATCTGAGAGTTTCCTTGGCAGTGTTTTGGATCATTGTCTTGCTGAAATGTCCACCCTGGTTTTAACTTCATCCTCCTGATATTGTAGATGTTGGACTAAAGCAGCTGATATTCATTTACACTGAGGAAGGGCAGAGGGTTGCTGAAGAACTACTGAGAGATTTCAGCTGCTGTCTGGGCCTTCACTGCCTTTCTACACCTCCCTTTCTTCATGTGTTCAATACTTTTCCCCTGCGTCATTTAATTTTATTACACATAACTTCTTTTGTTATGCGTATGTTATACGCAGCGGATGCCCTTCCAGCTGCAATCCATCACTGGGAAACACCCATACACTCTCATTCTCTACAGCCAATTTAGCTTACCCAATTCACCTATACAGCATGTCTTTGGACTTGTGGGGGAAACCGGAGCACCCGGAGGATAAATAATGTATGTATAATACTCATTTCTGACTGTCCTGTTAGACTAAGAAATGAAATTGTCAAATTATATATTTCCTATTCAATATATACATTTTTAAATATTATACTGAAAATATGAGTAAAAAAATTATAGATATTTATATTATAGTATATTTATACATTATAATAAAAAGAGTGAGATCATGACAAAATTATTTGAATAAGGGAAATCTATTATTGACCCTGTACAAAAACCTGACGTTGCATATTAAAGTTGCAATATTTGTGGGAAAAAAAGTAGTTTGGGCAAATTTATAATATATTATATTTTTATTTTATGTCAAGAATCAGTGTAGTAGTAAACCAAGATCAGCTTACATATCTTGTAAACCTCCTATCATAAATGCATCAACACTTTTCTTTATTAGTATTGTGCACTGCTAAGAACTTGAATCCAGTTTTTCCAATAGTTGCATCTCATATTATTACAAATAGTATTGTATCCTAACAAAGTATACATCATTGGAAATGTTATTTCAGCTTTCATGAAATGCATGAATAAATAAAACAATTACCCGTATGAATGTATGGTCCAGCATCATATTTTATAACTACACTCACATGTGCTGTCTAGACTTCCAGTTAAATATATGGCTATACAAATATAAAGCTTTAAAAAGAACCTCCATCCTACAGGACACGGAGGCAGAATCCTGCATGTAGGTTCTGGCTGAAGTTTCTTTTATACTTTGTAAAAGTTTGGTGGGGGGGCAAGTAAGGTAGCGCACTCCGAGACCCGCCGCTATCCAATCAGAGCGCGCAGAACCCGGTGACGTTTCCGAACGCTACCGGCGGACACGCCCCCAGCATGGATACAATCAGCGCTAATCGGCGCACGGCATACTGTCACTTTAACGTTGTGCGGACTACAGCCACGATGGGAGTTTTGATACTCAATCAAGACAAGTTTTCAGAGCTCTCATCCCCGGAAACCTGTCTCTAAAAAAGGAAAAAAGAGAAAGAGCTCACCGCGGGAACTCGCATGATTTACATGCAGGATGTCAGTGTTGCTGAAAAGCCGGTAAGATAGCGCAAAGTGAGTTTGCCTATGAGAGAGCTGCCGATTCAGCATCACACAAAGGGATCTACTGGAGTTCACTGTCACTGGGTTTGAATGTCATAAAACAGTTTGTACTCTTCAACGAAATGGATCACTTCGCAGCAGAGTGCCTTGTGTCAATGTCCAGCCAAGCAATTGTCCACGGTCCAAAAGGGAATAGAGAAATCAAGCCCGAAACTGCGGCTGCACAGAGGAATGGAGAAGAAACCAAGGAGCCTTTGAAAGACAACTCGTCTCTTTTTGTGGTGGCGAGAATTCTGGCGGATTTTAATCAGCAGACGCCCGCCAATTTTGCCGAGCAGGCAAAAATAAAGGAGGAGAGCACGCCGCCAACTGCAACCCCGAGCAGGGATGATGGGAACTCTGCCACACCTACCGCCGTACCCGGCGACTCTGCTCTTAAACAAAGGGGCAAACGATTTAGGGGTCGAATTGAGCACGACGCCCCTCAGAAAAAGCACAAATGCCACTATTCAGGTTGTGAAAAAGTTTATGGCAAATCGTCCCATCTCAAAGCCCACCTAAGGACACATACAGGTCAGTTGCCATTCCTGCTTGCAGATCCAGTCAGTGTGTAAACATTGCATTGGGCACATTGTGTTCCGCTCAGCTTTGACTTGACTGGACAACTGTTGTTGCACGGCGCTGTCCTTTAATAAAACACGCAATTACTTTGACTAGTCGTTTTCAGGCAATAAACTGTTATTCGGGGCAAGTGGCATCGTAAATATGGTGTCACGCCCACTGTGAGGAAGCTATATGGTAAACAGCAACAGTTCTTCTCCCCCCAGCGCCTCGCCTATATGAGCCAACTCGACACACATCAACCCAATAAAGCAGTTTACCGTTTCAACTCCAAGCACTTTCTTTATTTGGCATAATAAGCGTGCATCGTTCAATGCACACAATAAAGCAGTGACAGGAAAAGTTAAACAATAAATAAAGTGACATTACTTTTAACAAATAACACTGGTATCAGTAGCTGCCCTAAAACAAGCTTTAAGAATGAACAGCTTACAAATATGCACACGTACGCGTGATCATCCGTAAATGCATGCATGTATTCTATACATCGCAATTAAATCTACACATAAAAAGCCAGGCACCCCATGATGTAATCGCTCATAAAAGTCTTAGCCTATACTTTCAGGAGGCGATGGTGCTGGTTTGCGAAGAGTCACTGGCAGTACTTCGCGGTGTAGACAACGGGTTTGTACGTCCAAAAAATGCACATTCGCGTATTATTAGATTTGTTTCTTTGTGCTAGTCCGTTAGACATATGCGAGAGGGTTTCAAAACATGAAAAATGAATAAAAGATGGGGGTTGGTGAGACTTCTGCGGTTGCTTGTTCGACTGTTAAGCTCTTTGTTGTGATGTGCCACACCCCCGTCAGACAGACTGCCAGCTGATCTGGCCAGCAACAGACTCGACCAGTCGAGCGCCAAACCCGCCCTCAGCACTTATAATTGACGGTTAGTATGGAAAATACATTAAGAAAAGCAATTACACGTTCTTCACCGCATTTTCACGCCTTTTTTTATTATTATTAATGTTCTCTCGTCCTCACGTTAGACAGAAGATGGACCTCCTGACAGGAAACCCTTCGAGAAATCGAAACATTCTTGACACCCAAGGCGTTGTGGGCCTCAGTTAAGAAATAAACCGCAGAAATGTGTAAATTGCGTCAGGGTTACCCGAAATACACCCTGGTTTACTTGAAATGGTGAATGTTCAGAGACAGAGAGTGTAAATCTGCCTTATCATATTTTCCTGTCAGTCATTGTGTGTGATGGCTAGATTTTGACACACTTTTCAGTATCTTCATCTCTGAAAGATTGTATCAGATGTGTAAGTTTAGGTTAGACCGCTGTTATCTGAATACTGGGAGGAAATTTATCGATAGTAGTGTCTATTGCAATTACAAACAAAAGTTGTTTTTGTGCAACCGATTGATCTTGTAGTTCTGCTGCTCATCCATTAATTGATCCTAAAGTGGTATTACTGTATAATTAAGCTGGTTTTGGGGTTTAATGATGCAAACTGAACTACTAAATAACACTTCTAATGAAAGCACTACCACCAAAATTCTAAAAACTAAAAGTATATATTTAAATACTCTATTATAACAATTAAAAACTAAACAACCATAGTGCCTCATCACTTATTGTGATCTACCTGCCCACAATTGCCTATATATATATATATATATATATATGTATATATATAAAAAAAAAAATGTAGCCCATCAGCCTATCAGCATTTATTGCCACTTTGAATAGGCAGGATTACCCAAAACATTAACATAAAAATAATGCATCTGTAGCATTGCTTGACCAGATTTCTAATATAAAAGTCTTGTTTATTATATGAAACTTATCTTTGATGCACTCAGGTTGGTGTCTCAACTACACAGTTGCTGTTTCTTATAGTTTTTACTTTGCTTAATAATAGGTTTGGTGTTTTACAGTGTATATGTAATGACATGTTTACGTCAGAACACACTACCGCCCTGCATTCAGACATATTGTTCTGTAAAGCTCCAGCACAGTGCATGCGTGTCTAGTTTTGTGTTGACATGTCAAAAGTAAGTCATTTAGAGCAGATAAACAGCACAATTGACTTCCTCACTTAGTGTCTTTCAGTTGGGTTATTCTTGAAAGTTGCAGACTTCGGATTGGGTTTCACTGTATAGTCACCGGTCTGTGATTGGACCATGATTCAGTTAAACAATGAATGTTCCATCTCATTTGTTTTGGTAATCAGAGAATGTGGGTCATTTGAGTTCAGGCTCCGCCAACCTGCTCCGTTCTGGGTGCCTTTCTTAGGCACTCAGCAGATTTTCCATCAGTCTCTACCAATTGAGCAAAGAGAGCATGGATCTTTCTCCCAGCAACACACTGCTTTTGAATGGGAGAGGGAACACAGAGTTATAAAAACAAACTTGTGGAGCCAAAAGTACTGAAGACCTCATTTGACTTCAGCAAACGCCCAGAATTCCCTGCTGGTTCTGGTTTGAACCCTGCTTTGGATAATTTTTCTTAAGCCTGCAGGAATTGGGCACAGGGTTGGATTCATCTTTCTAACTAGAGAACTTTTACCACCTATACTATCATAATAATATAAAAGCTTGGCCTCTTGGGCTTTCCTGAATGCAGTCACACTAGTCAAGCTGCTTTCATAAAAATGATTAGTAATTCCTGAAATATGCAACAGGTCTTTTTTTTCCCCTTCTGTCATGCCAACTTGGGAACAAAATGTAAATTTGTTTTGCAAAAGCGTTTGCAGTGTACTTGTGTCTTTTGATTGAGGGAGTAGTTCTAGGGGAAAGGAGGAGGGACCAAACCATCACAAGTGCAAGCTTGCTGGATGAAGGTGTTTTATGATAGAGCTGGAGCAGATGTCATAATCAAACAGCACAGAAATGCTGCTTAATGCTTTGAAATGCACTGCAGCAGATGCAGTTAAATCAGCGATGCTCTTAAATAGAAGGAACTTTGCTTTTTTGAAGACCAGACGATATCGAATTAGTAGAGTTAACTGTCAGCACAAAGTCTTACTTGTTAGTTTTCTTCCCAGTATTTGTTAATAACTTTGTAAAGCACTTGTTTGCGGATCGAAATGACCCTTTCCATCTCGCCAACTTTCTTAAACCACATTCGTTTGCCAAGCCAACAATTTTAGGTTCTGGATCTATTTGTAGCTTTGTTTTCTTTTTAAAGAAAGACTATCTATTGTAAGTTCTTGCCCTCAGTAATTCTGTGGTAAGCTGTGGTTACAGAGTGTCCCTCTCTGAGATAAGTCTGGTAAAACAACGCTCTTGTGACCTTTCGAAAGGATAGTTTCTCTGACTATACTCTCTTGTCTGGGTTATACTGAACTTTAATCTCCACTTTGTTAGGGTTTATAGTCAAGTTAAGATTAGATCTTGGCCTAGCAGAGCATCAGGCATAATATTTGACAGATGTTTTATGGCTATGCACAGTTTCAAGGCAAAAAAAAAAAAAAAGGACACACAGTAAAGTTGGAGAGGGTAGAAAGGAAAAGATTCCAACCAGCATGTGGCTGGATAAGGAAGGGCCCATTAAACATCTTTATAAACACAGATGGACAGATTCAGAGATGCTCGGTTTGCATTCGATGAGTTGTTAACTGTAATGGTGCACAATATGCTTGCAGATGACAATTTATAACATTATTTTTTTACTTAATTAGATCGCAGTTGACTTTCAATAAGTAAAGGAACCTGTGGTAGGCTTGCATGCAGATTAAGTGGGTGTGGGGCCCAACAGGGAACAAAAAAATAAAAGATTATGATTAAACCTGCAAGTTTCAGTTCAGGGAGAGGAAGTGACATGGCATGCAGTAACTACTAAGGCAAGGGTTCTGACGTACTTTGGCTGGGACATGGTGTCGTTTCGGGGCATGTGACTTTCCTCATAAGTGTAGTTCCTCTGAAAGTGTTTTGCATGCAGTACCTGACTTGCAGAGTTGTTGCTCAAAGTGAAACCGCTGTAGTATTGCTATATTTGTAGTATTTGATTCCTACACGTTTAAAGATTTGGTGTGATTTAACAAGTCATTGTTGTCCATTTAGCATTTCAAGAATATTTGGTACTTAACTTAAAATAAGCAGAGTCAACTGCATTGGTCCATAATGTTGATATTCTCAAAATACAATTTCAGCGCATCTTTCATTACATTAAAGAAAGACAAGATTCTAGTGAGGTACATAAAATGTAGGTAAATGGGTGCAGAATGTAGAGGGCTTAAAGTTTGTGAGAACTGGAAGTTGCAATGACTTTTTTTTTTCTTTTTCCCAGTATGTTGATGTACTTCCAAGTGAAATGGAATATGGAGTAGAGGCGGGTCTTTCTTTTTGCATAGCCTTTCTTTTTGTGACCAGACGTTGATTAAATTCTACCAAAACCTTCCTTTTTTTTTCAGTGTATTAAATTGCACAGATTAATTGTTCATCTTAAGTATAACAATATTTTATTTCACACAGACTTTAGAGCCCAGTAATGAGTTAACCAGCCCAATTATAAAAAAAATAATCTGATTTTAAAGAGTTAGGCTAAGTGCTATATTGTTCACTCTATTGAAAATCAATTACTCCCCAAGATGCTGTTGACTGATTTCAAATTGTACCCCAAATTTTCCTTCAACTAACTTGCATTCAATAACCACACAATTTCCAAAAAAATATGGTTTAAATATTTAAGGTATGCAGAGCTTGCAAAATTTGGTAGCTTGATTGTTTTTTCAGTCAGGCTACCAAAATCTATCTACACCGTGCTCAGCGGAGTATCTAGATAGCCTGCCAGGCACGCTGTTAATAAATTTTGGTAGCATGACTGAAAAAACAATAGCCCCGGGACTTCAGGGTACCAGATTTTGTGAGTCCTGGTATGGCATTAGCCGTTACTGTTTGAAAGTCTAAATGCTAAATGGAAAAAAAGGGTCCCACTTTATATTAAAGTGGTCTTAATTAATATGTACTTATACTGAAATTAATAATTCTTTAATGTAGTTATGTAAATACGTTTTACATTGTACTTACGCTTGATTAAATACCTGCATGTAATTACATTTATATTTACACTGTTGACCATCCCTTACACCTTAACCCACCCCACCAAACCTTTTCCTTACCCTAATAGCACCAAAAGAGTTCTGCAATACATTATGAACACATATTGCACTTATATTTTGATGTAAAGTAAATAGTAGTTAAGGCCACTTAAAAAAGTGGGACCTAAAAAAAAAAAAAAAAAAGTTCATTAGGTTCACAAATTGCTTTCAATGGTAAACCCATGATAGGCCCTCGTGATCGGAATAGGTACATGTGGCCCCTGTGTTCGGGGTTAATCTCCCTCGCCCTATAATCTAATCTGCTCCCTGTACAACTCCATAATGTCATCTGGACCCCGTTCCTAGGCTCATTATCCTGATTGGGATACTCAGTACCTGTATTGCTAGTCCTTTTACTCATGGGAATATCTCCAGGGAAGTGGAGGGGTACGTTACCACACCAAGCCACAAAGTACTTGAGAGAGTCTTGAATATTGATAGCACGCCTCAGATCACACTGTTGCATGATGTGCGGTGCAAGGGAGATTAAAAGAGATCACCTCCAAGGCCTCAGAGGTTTTTGTAATCTTCTACCACATTGATGGCAAGCATGAGCAAGCGGAGAGGTGGGATGTAGAAGACGCAGTACATAAATTGCTCATTGTGCTGAGTGGCTTGCTGAAGAGGAGGGGAAAACAGCAGGTTGAGGGTCTAAGGTTACTAGACAGCTTTGTCTGATCTCCTGCGAGTATGAGGAGGCGGGGTTCGAAATGCTATAGAGAATAGGAGGACAGATTTTGTCACAAATTGATGAGCATGATTGGCTAAAGCAGCTTTGTTGGGGGAAGGATGCTAATAAGTACATCGGACCACCAAAGACAGGATGGGCTTTTTTCCAAATGGATGAACTTGCAGTTCTCAAACAATTTTAATGAGATTGTTCAAATTAAAATATTTAATTTTGAATCACCTGCTCAGCATGTTAAATTACCTATTGTCCACTACTTTACTACGGGTAGGGTTAACAGAAAAGGTTATTCTGCTGTTTTGTGTGGCTTGTACCCATTAACTTCACATCACCAGCAGCACCCCTCTTTAACATACACATAAACAATGCCCATAATTGCATATTTCACAGCTGGTTAGGTTTTTTGTGTTCCCTGTGAACCCTTATGTGCCCCTTTGTATTGTATAATAGTCCCAGAACTGCACATAGTAGTAGGACAAAAGCAGTGTAAGTGGACAAATGTTCTCATTTGAACAATTGATCAGACAATTGGTTCAAGTGTGAATTAAAGCAGTAAGTTCCTAGAAAACCCTCCTCCCACATTAATAGCAAATACATGCTAAATTAAACTGACTCGTCAGCCTTTTTTCTTTCCTCTGCACTGGGTTATTTACAGATGTTACATCCTGTGCGGTCATCCTGCCCGTCATTCAGGTGGAAGGTTTTAGAGGATGGGTGGGACTTGGGCACTTCTGCCCTGTGGCACAGTGCCATGGCTCGCTGGGGTGGGGCTGGGCGCAGTGTGAGGGTGATCCCTTCACTGTAGGGATTCTGCTCTCTCTGACTAAACCATTTTCCATTCCACACCCCTAGCCTGATACCTTGCAACTAGGATCTATGTTAGATGCCAGGAGTGCCTGGGCTTGGCTGACCCACTTGCCATTCAGGATACACACATGCTAGTTAAATGGTGATGGCGATAAGCAGAGATCAGCTTTATAGGTGCAACTGTAAAATGTTTTAGGGAAGATTAGCACAAAACAAAGTAAAAAAAAAAAAAAACTAGCTATAATAGTAATTGTGCCATTACTATTATATATATATATATATATCATATTTGCTGTGGACATTGTGTTCAGACCATTGTCCCAATATCTGATTGCTCTGTTTGTCCATTTAGCATTTTTTTTTTTTTTTTCAGATATGGTGAACTCTTCTGTGTAAAAGGTAGAAACCATGCATCTCTCTCACTCGAATATGATAGGCTGAAGTGCTAAAGCTCCAGGGTGTTTCATCATGCGCTCAACCGCCCTTTTGCAGTCATCCATCTCTCCTGAAGCAGCCCTCACTGACGGGAATACAGCTCTCTTATTTCTCCTTCATATGAAGAAAAGCAGACAGTTTATTTGGCTTCCATAAGGACCAAAAACAACTTAGACTTTATACATTTAAGCAAGTCAGACATGGCTAACTCACCAGAGAGTTTGCATTAGACCACAGCTTCCTATAAGCACATTTTATACTCTGCTGAACTTATTTATACCTTTAGTAAGCTTCGGCAGAGTCTTACAAAAAGCCAGTCTGTTCCTATCCAACCATCCCCCAATTGCCCTGTGTCCTTTCCACCCACCCATTAGGGCGTAAGGTGAAGAACTGCTGAAGCGTTGTATAGTTTGAGCTCTTTTGCTTTCTTACATTTACTGTGCATGGGTGTCGATTTCTCTGTGCAGGAAGAAGGGGATCTAGAGCTAGTGTGGAGCTGTATTTTCAGCTTCCTGAAGCATGAGCTGGTGGCTTAGGGTCTCACGCAAGCTCCACGTGGGGCGCTAACACTGCAATTTGTGGGCATTGATGTACTGTACGGAAAGGCAGAAGCGTGGGGGTGGGTACAGGGTGGGATCCGTTGTCAAAGCCCTCCATTGATGTAGGTCACTTGCTCAGCTGCATCTGCTGGCAATCTGATTTGGTAACTCTCTGCAGTTGCAGAAGGGTTTTGCAAGTCTGTGGGAGAAAGAAGTTGTTCTCTGTTGCGTGTCAGAACCTTGTTTAGCCTCCCAGGCTTTTATATTGACATTAGCCTTTGCCAGTGAGATGTTTGACCCCTTACTGTCTAATAAATCTGTATGTTAAGGAACTTGGCCTGTGTGCTCTTCCAGGCGTGGCCAAGGGATGAAAAGGATCATTCAGTGGACCGTCATGGGGGAAGGGATGGTCAGGCAGTTTCACATTAAATTATCTCACTGTCAGTAGTGTCTACTTCAAATCTTCAGACTAAAATGTTAATGTACAGTTTACCTGAAAATTAATGTTGGAAGAAACAGTTTGTCTTTAAAACCTAAAAGATGAAAAGTCATAATCAGCCTTCATTAACATTCTGTTATTAATTGTATTTAGGCAAGTTTGAAAGTATAAAAATATAATTTTAGCTGACATTACACAGGCTTTGTGTCTGTAGATGAGTGTCAGTTGTGGGTGACCCCACCCACCTGCTCTCGCCTGTTGCTGTTCATAGGCTTATGGCTACAGCTGTCTTAAATGTCCTCAGTAATATGTAAATAATTATGCTGAGTTGCAAAACAATCCAAGTGACCTAGATAGGCCAGGACTTGCAGGAAGGTCCATTCCAAGGCTGCAGTGATGAGAAGGGCAATGCTGTGAACTGCGCTTCCCACAAGGTGGGAAAACATAGGAAGCAGCCACAACTGCTGCAGATTTATGTACCCTCCCCTAATATAATGTGTCTTAGACTGTGTGTGCACATGTGCTGTGGAGACTGGGAGGAGTGAGTTATGTCTACTAGGCTTCGAAAACTTGATTGAAATGCCTGATGGTGAAGGCTCTCTCGTCAGACACAAGGCCAGTGCTATTGTTCACATTTCTCAACACCATTAAAACCCGGGGAGAAGATGTGCAATGGAAAGATTTTTAAGCATTAGTAACCTACAACAAAAGAGAATAATAAATTAAACAGTTGCTTTTGTCACAGTGACTCCTGACAAGTCTGGTCCAGTCCTAATCGTTGCACCTGACATAGCCATAATGTCTTTGTTACACCCACATCCATTAGCATTAATCCTCAATTTATTCAAGTCACTGGCACGAACAGAGTACAGAAAGCCTGATTTGACTCACCAAGTCTCAATGTGGCTGCACCCCCTCCCTCCATTAGCACACACGTGTGTGTTGTACTTTGTCTTTTGTTCCACTCTCACACCGGTTTCTAAATGCTGTGATCTGGGTCAAACCACTAGGGCATTTTTTTGCTCTGTCAGCAATCTGCTCACTAGACCTTCACGAGATTAGTATGATTTTGTGTCTAATGCAGATATGATGATAATTTGCTAAACTGCCCACAACTCTCACATAAGTCCAAGCTGTGCTTGTTCCAGACTTTGTGGTTTCTGGTCTCTGTGGTGCGTTGCAGTCTCAGTGAACTCACTTCTTGGCATCCTCAGTTGGATGGAGGGCGTGACCCCGATCTCTCTCCCAATTTGGTTGCTGATGGAATTGCACCCACTCCCAAAATTCTGTGCTCCTATGGGGTAGTGATGAGATCATCTCGACAAGCATCTCAGTCCTGACAGAAAGGCAAAGCAAGGTTATTGGCAGACATTGCCAATTTTGCTGTGCTTGAGACAAGCGGAGAACTTTCTTGCAGTTAAGGAAAATCTTGGATCTGTGTCTCCAATATCCCAAAGCAGTCTTGTTATTAAAATTGAGGGCTCAAGTTAGCCGACTCGTGCACTCGTGCACCAGAAATAAATTACAACCTGCTGGTAAGTGTGCTGCAACTACATTTAAGGTGCCATTTTCGAGATCAGGCATCTTGTGGTTTTCCACAGATAACAAATCAAAGTAAGTGGTAGACCAGGGGCTAGTACACAGTGTGCCTCTGATTTAGAACATCTGATCTAATTGAGATCACCATCTGCAACATCAGGATCTAATACTTATGATATTGCAAGCATCATGTCTTGGTCTAGTTTACATCTGCATTTGTTGTATCATTTTTGCTTTGCCTCTGGCTAAAAGGTAACTTAAGGCACATGTGCACTGTCTGCCAGATTCTTAGCCAACATGTCTTGCAAAACAAGAACAAATTCACAGTAACCTTTTAGATCTTTATGGGTACAAATAGGCCTTTTATACTAATCTAAGATCAGTTTCCACTGTCCTCAGCCTGACCTTAATTACTCCCAGTCAAAATGAACAGCTAGCACAGAGTTTCTTCTATAAACCCCGGTGTCTGGGAAATTAATAGAGGCGAATGAATGCAAAATTACCTTACTAAACTTTTTTTTTTCAGTTGGAACTGCTTTCTGAAGGACAGTAGCTGACATGTAACTTGCGCTAGTTTAAGTTTTAGAAAAGCTCATCACAGAGCATGTTCTAGGTCATCAAGTGGGTATAGCCCTAGAGATTGCACTTTAAGCTTGTGGTTATAAAGGATTTTAAGAGCTCCCACTGGAGGTCCTCACTGTCTTGTCCTAAAGTCTGCCTACCTTTTTCATGCACTGTCTGGCTGCCTCCATTTCTACCTACGTCTCTGCCTGCGTAAATAGCCTCATGGTTGAAGAAACCTGAGGAATTTTATCTCACCCACACAGAGATGCTGGTAGCTCTTGTTGGAACAGGTGAGCGACACCAAGTCTCCTGGATCGACATTCAGTCTGCACTTGTGTTGCTCAGATAGTGGCCTGATCAGATGTCTGTGGTATAGACTTTTCACCTCAAAAGGCCCATTTCCTACATGGTCCGAATTTGTTCGTTATTCAGGCCCTCTATTAAATGAACTCATGGATTTGTGTTATGTTATCATACTTGATAGAAGACGTAAGCATAAGTTTATTTACTGACCCAGTGGCCCCAAAAGGGAACAGTTACGCAAGGCTGCTGTCTGTGACATAATGGTATCGCCTCTGAAGGGAAACACTGTTGCCCGGCTACCTTCTCTATGGGATGTCCGTACTAGCAACTGTGATGTAACTGGGTAAAAGGGTAACTGGGTCACTGTGTTCGTTAACATGGAGGTCATATCTAAAGCCACTCTAATTAACAACCCTGTTGTGAAAAAGACATGGGTACACACAGGGCCAGTTGCACCACACCAGAGAGGGTGTAGCTTTATCAGTATGATGACATGCCAGTGCCTATGACATGCAAACGGCTTAAATAAATCTCATTTAGTTTCAAGGCTGCATAAAAAATAAAAAAGTTCAGTTTATATACATTTTGTCACAGGCATTTACATGAACAGCATTCTGGTATCTCTATATTTTATCACTATAAGAGGAAGTGTCCACAGTTTATTTTTTGTGTATGGTTCTTGACGTACTGGACAGAGGCACAGTAACTTCCATCTGTTATGAAACTGCCACACGCAGGACAACGTGACCTTTTTACATAAGCCTACTTCAGAGCCACGTCAAATGTGTCCTCATTGGTGATAATAATATTCCTGGAAACGATTCCAGCTTGACCTCTTCCAGTAGAAACAGAGTTTTTACGTGTGGGTAGTGTTTCTTTTTAGAATAAATGCTGGTTTTCTGGGCCATTTGGATTGATTTTTTTTGTAACAATGTGTGTGTGTGTTTAAAACACTCATATAACATGACCACAAGGTGTGACAACTTGAGATTAGACTAACACCTACGCATTGGATTGTCACTTTTTACACTATTCACACTTTTAGGCTTGTCTCTGTTTGTGAAATATTCATACTATTGCTACTCTTGTCTTTGCTGCAAAGCTGCTCACCATTTTATCCCCAACTCATAACTCATGTTTAACAACCTTGAGTTCCCACAGACTCTTTCGTGTATTAATTAGACTGTAAATTACAGGTTGGCTTCTGTAGTTGCTAAAGGCAGAATCTCATACTGTCTACCGCTCTTGTTCCATTCCTACAGTGCTAATGTTAGATCTGGTGTACTTTTGTTTATACGACACAATCATGACTAGATCCAGGATGTTTAAAAAAAAAAGGTCAAACAACAGTGACCCTCTCAGATTAATTCTTGTGGGTGTGGCACATTTGGAGGTTGGTGGATTTAAATTGTGGCTTTTTTATACTTAGGGTATGTTTGGATGGGCTTGAATATGTGTGTGGCAAATGAGTATCAGATGATGTGTTGTTTTTTTTTGCAGCAATGCAAGCGCTAAGACGTTATTTGCTTTACTTGGAGTGGGAGTGAGTGTTTGTGTGTGCGTAACTTTCACGTGGATGTGTGTGGGAGGATATAATGTGTGAAGCGTACAAGCAAACCTACATAGATATTTTTATGAACACAAAGCTCATTCACACATTCTTGTATTTTTGTGTGCGTGTGACATGGCTACATGTCTGTCATCACATAGTAGGTTTTTTTTGTATGATGGTGTTAGCAGGTCTGTCTGAAAGTGAGTGACAGGTCAAAGATTTAGACTGGGGAAGTCTAGACTTGCTCTGCCTGCTGTTTCTCTTGCTTTCTCAAATCTTTTATAGTAGGGGGAAGGGACCCCAGCAAAGCTGTCGTCCCACACATAAATTTGGCATCACGTATATGTTTCGTTTGAAGTTTGTTTTCCATTGGGGCCTTAAGGGGAAACCACAAAACAAAGGCAGCAGCAAAAAGCTGTCTGGATCTCTGTGTACTTTGCCTGTTCTGTCTAATTTAACCGAGTAATGACTGAGTTGGCTGGCTTTTTCTTTCCTGTTCGAAGCCTTTTCAAAAATTATGAAAACTGCAGACACATTATAACCTGTACGCTATTCAGCAGTGGTTTCGAGACCATTGTGGTGGTGCTGCTCATGCAGGAAAAGCAGCTGTTGAAAAGCTGGTAAAATAAGTAGAGCTGTTTTCACGTTTGTGGGGGAAGACAACCAATGAAATGGAACTAAAACACAAGCCGTATCTGACATGTGGGCCCTGTGTGCACAAAGAAAAAAAGAGCGTTGGTACTGAATCAGCTCGTCTCACAAGAAACTGTGAGGAAACCGCACCGAGATATATGGTCCCATCTGGCTTAGGGTGGATTTGTGTCAGAGCCCACTTTTATTGCCTGAAGGGGTAGGGTATAATTTCTCATGCTTTTGGCTCACTGCTAGTTGTGTTTGAGTACAAGCTGGGGAAGGGTACTATAGTAAAGACCATTAACCTGCATAATTAAACTCGCTGTCTGGCTCTGCAACATGTGGCGGTAATGGAGGTGGGGTGGGAGGGGAAGAAAAAAATACTTTGCTAGGCTGCTTGGAGATGTGTGCCAGTTCCACATAAACCAGCGAGTATGTGTTTGTGTGTCCATCAGTTATCTCAATAATTAGTCAGAAAATCCCAAAAGCCTCTTTTGGAGCAGTCAAAGTGATACATGTCCCCCTAGTATTCTCATGATTCTCCAATTAGCATGATGCAATGCTTACTGGGCTGGAACATATGGTTCATTTTTAATGCAGTTCATTCTTGGTTTAATGTGTGGGCTTTTCACTCAGCTTCGCGATTGTAAAAAACAAAAACAAATAAAAAACTTTTTTGCAGACTTTTGCTTCTATAGGAGAGGATTAGCACGCTCTCATGAGCCGCTTATAAGTAGTTGTGCCACATCAGGTCTTTCACGTCTGGTTAAAGACTGCTCATTTTGGGATTTAAAAGCCAACCACGGAAGGTAAACTCCTGCGTGACCTGGATCTGAATGGGTTGGGTCATTCAGTATTGTTTTAAATGTGAACTGATCTAGATTGTACGGCGGTTTAGCTGCTCTAGTGTGTGACTTTGAATTCTGTGGGACCTGTATGGGTTTTGTGTTTCAGGTACTCCTTTTCTTCGCTGAATGCTATGTGTTAGCATAGCAAGACAAACCACAGAACTGGTTCTAGATCAGTGTGAAAGAGCATATTATACAAATTAAGCATGTCGGCACGGGCTTAATGGGGGCCATGTAGAATAAAACAGGCCACAGTAGGACTTTGTGCTGAAAGAGTTCATTGTTCACATAAGGGCTGGAAAAAAGGACTAGGTTCACATCAGTTGGCACCACCGCCCCTATTTATCACTGTTAGTGGTGCATGGTGGTGTTTATGATGTGGTCTCCTTAACACCTTGTTTTTTACCCTTTCGGAAATTGATTCAATGCAAATCAAATGTTCCCAAGTACAGCTGCAACTTCTATCTGTTGATGCTTTTATAGCTTCACTGAACCTTATGTTTTGAAAACGTCTGTACAATGATGAACGTGTGTAGTAAATACTAACGGCTGTGTGTTCTGCTTTCTGTGTGTTTGTCGCAGGAGAGCGCCCCTTTCCCTGCACCTGGCCCGACTGCAGTAAGAAGTTTGCTCGCTCTGATGAGCTGGCACGGCACTATCGCACCCATACGGGTGAGAAGAAGTTTGGCTGCCCCCTGTGCGACAAGCGATTCATGCGGAGCGACCACCTGATGAAACATGCACGCCGTCACTCCGACTTCCAGCCAGCCATGCTGAAGAGGCAGCACGGTGGAGGAAACGCCACTGTCTCGAGCAGCATGCGTCCTGGCTCCCTCAGCGATTACAGTCGATCCGACGCCTCGAGCCCCACCCTTAGCCCTGCCCTAAGCCCAGCCAACTCGCCTTAACCTGGCCGCACTTTCAGCCCACAGCGCCTGGGTCTCCAGGCTGATTTTTTTTCTTCTCTATCCATCTTTTTCTTTTCCCAAAAAATTGCTGGCGTAACAAGCGCCTAGGCTAAACCCCGTCGCTTGCTGTGGTGTACTGTACTGTACATAACTGCTTCTTGTAGTGCAATTTTCTTGTGCAACCCTTAAAAGAGGAAAAATACACAAAAAGAAAATGCCTTTCCCACATGGCAATATTTACATGATGTACCATATGTCTGTATTTTTATAGCTTCTGGCCACAGCCTCTTTCCATTATGTTCTTTTTTTTCCTTTTGCTGTTTCTTTCATATACACTCGCTCTCTTCAAGTGAACTTAACAGTTGAAAGGTTTGACAGGTAAAGATGTTTCTTTTTTATTTTATTTTATTTAAAACGGGTGAGGGAGAGGGGCACACATACACCTCAGGATTCAGAACAGTTTTTTCTCCCTTAATACTCACATTGACTGCACAATACAAGCATCACTTTACTCTGAAATTCAACAGAGGTTGAATTTTGCGCCCTGCTCAGGGATGGCCTTGTTAGCTTGAAAGAAGGAACATGATGAAGATAAACATACATTAAGAGACAGCCTTACACTCGGACAAAAGGAAACTTTGCACTCTTTTTTTGGGTTGGTTGGTATTCACATCAGGGGAAGCAAATTCTGGGTCAATCATACTCTATATTATTGTTATTGTTTTTGTAAATCGGTCTTTTAAAGAGTGTCAGAATCACTCACTAGATACGAAGGGTTGGGGGGCAATTCTGTCTTGAATGACTGGAAGTCATGCGAATGACTTGCGACATTGCGATAACCCTGTACACACACAGAGCTGTGCTGGCCTGGGTCAATTTTTGAAAGGGAATCCTCTCAATATAGCATGAATGTCATGATCGGTCCTCTTTTACATGCTTGAGCCGCCCGATGAGGAGAACAGACAGGACCACTTCTCTCAGTGGACTAAGCTAAGCTCCCCTTGAAAATTTGGAGGCTGAAGTTTCAAAGCAGCTGTTTCCTCAATAAAAACAGCACATTCATCAACTTCAGGGTTTTTCACTACAGTACGACACATTCAAAAGGGACTCGTCTGGACTTACGCCTACTTCAGACTCAAATAAAGATAAAAAATAAGCACATAAGCAGAATCCACCAAAGACCAAGGTGTGAATGAGAGAACAGAGAGGTTTTTTTACTCTCTCTAGAGGAAGACCGAGGGGGAGGGAGAGATGTTGGCATTCTCTCAGGTAACAGCAGAAGTCCTGGCCCTTTGCCCTCCGCAGAGCTCCATCTGCAGAGGCCCTCCACTTAGGAAACTGCATCATCCTACACAGGGCTATTCATAGCACACTAGCCAGGGAGATGAGAGCCATTAGAGCGGAGTTGTACACACTCTGTCTCGCTCACTCTTGCTGATGAGAAGTAGTGGGCGTACGAGAGAGATGGATGGAGGGCCAGAGAGAGAAAGAAAAAACAAGTTTAAAAGAGAAAGATAAGAAATCCACACCTTCCCAGCTGCCATGCAACACATTGTGAAGTCAAAAACTACAGCCATATTTGAGTATAATCATTGTGCTTGGCTAGGATTGATATAAAAATTCAGTGACTAATATAATATCATTATTTACGTAATGGGTTGCATTTTCAGAAAGCATTGTAAGCACAAGTACATTGTACAAAGCAATGGTCAATATGTACTTAGGCTTACAATAGTTTCAACCAGCAAAGCCTTGAATGATATAGTAAGTAGCCAACACCAGTTATGTCACTATTACCAAATATTGTCTGAATAATCAGCTTGGCCTATATATTGGTTTGCCAGATATGACTGTTAGAAGGACTAATCTCAAAATGGACAAACATCAGCTGAATATTAAGCTGTGTTTTCCAAAAGCCAGTGATCTCTCAAATCAGTTTAGGCTAACAGTTTTGTGAAATATAACGTTATATTGCTCTATAAGATACTGGGTGCGCCTTAATCAGCTTCCTTGTTCAGAAGTCAGTGCACTGATGAGTGAGTCAGCCATTTTAAGTGCAAAAAAAAAAAAAAAAAAAAAAAAAAAAAAAATTCGCAAAATACTTCAAGTGCACTGAAAAGTCCACTCCCTGAAAAGTCCCACAGTGCACCATGAAAATCAAGGTGCATCAATGCACACTATGTTCCCTTAATAGAAGGTCAGAAGCGCACAAAAGATTTAGATTTAACATGAACAAAAATGGGTGACTCATCGGTTAGCACTGTCGCCTCACAGCAAGAAGGTCTCTGGTTCGAGTCCTGGCTCGGTCAATTGGCATTTCTGTGTGGAGTTTGCATGTTCTCCCCATGTTGGCGTGGGTTTCCTACGGGTGCTCCGGTTTCCCCTCACAGTCCAAAGAAATGTGGTGTAGGTGAATTGAATAAACTAAATTGGCCATAGTGTATAAGAGTGAATGAGTGTGTATGGATGTTTCCCAGTACTGGGTTGCAGTTGAAAGGGCATCCGCTGTGTAAAACATATGCTGGATAAGTTGGCGGTTTATTCTGCTGTGGCGACCCCAGATTAATAAAGGGACTAAGTCGAAGGAAAATGAATGAACAAACATAGTTTGACAGGTAAAGAACAATCCTAGCAAACATTCATGTACAATGTCCAAATTCATGTACATAAACAACTGATCCACAACCTCTGGAGCTGATTGAGACGCAGCCACTGTCGTTGACAGATAATCTTGAAATGACCAAATATTAGCAGACTAATTGACCTGGCCTACATATTTTTTATCATCATGGCCAAGAGTCCTATCAAATTGCCAGATTAACTCCTCTTAACAACGTAAGAGTCGATCACTAATTAGGTCACAGATTTACAACTCAAAGTGACCTAGATTATCAGAATGTCTGTGATCAGGTCAGGCTCACCTTGTGTTGAGGAGTGCAACAGGCCTTTATGTGAACAAAGAGCACTATCTGCAGGAGGCAGGAAAGAGGGGGTTGACCCACAGCGAGACAGATAAAGACTGAGGCTTTATCAGGAGCCGAGCACTCCAGCAGAAGAAACACCCAGTCAGCTCCCTCTCTCACACAGAAACCTCCCTCCCTTCTGCGCTACTCCCCTCTCTCCCGCCAACAGCATCCCATAATGCATTGCTGGAGCTTAAAGACAGAAAACGGCTTCGTCTGATTGGATGGCATCCAAGCAGTCGACTAAGGGGGTGTAATAGAGGTAGTTAAAGCCCAAATCATAACAGCTAACAGACAATAGGCATGATATGCTTCCAAATCAGGAGTTGAGGATGTTGGGAATTTTCAAATTAGATTTTATCAGTACCCCCTCCTCCCTCCCTTCTCCCCTTAACTTCTCAGACAAGATCAGTCCTACTTTATTTCTTCACAAGCACATGGAAACAATTGCACATCTTTTACCGTTTAAGACCACTGATTCATCAGTGTGACCGACCACTCATTACCTCAATAAACAGCTGCTTTCAAACTTGACTTTAAAAAAAAAAATAAAAAAAGGGGCTTTAGGCATTACTACTTGGTTTGTACATATTCATATATACACATATCAACTGAACAATGACTTTGCCGTCCGTTGTGGGGATGACGGTTCACCGTGAGAAACTGTCGACCAGGCCTTACTCGCTCAGGCGAAAGGCATACTGAGGCACCGCTATCAAAACTACTGTGGCGCTGCTGCCTCAATCCGCTGTCTCACTTTCCCATACCCGCCAAGGTGACACTTTTCACAAGCTTTTCTGTGACAGTTCTTTGTTTTATATTCATATGCTCATCATTCAGCACCAGCTATCTTCATGTGTCCCTTATTTTTTGCACGTTTTCCTCCATGCCCACAGTGTGGAGACCAGCATCAGAGTTGCCCAGCTGGATGTGCACTCCGGGGCTTGAGAAGCAGGTGGGGAGGCCTGTGAATGCCAGGCCTTGTCCCCCCCTTTATCCTTTCCAACCTCCCCCCCACATCCCCCTTTGAGGGGCCTCTCTCATAGCCCTCAAAAAAAAAACTCCATAATCACGGCTTTCAGCTAAAGAAAACAGCCCTAATCAAAATAAATAGTGCCACGGCGGCATTATTTCTGCAATAAACCCACACGTGAAGCCATCTAGCTGCGGTCACACCCTCCCCTTTCCATTCAAAAGCGATGTCAACTTCAGCCTTTCTCCTTCACAATTTCGCAGGTCAGCATTACTTCCAAAGCAAGCTGGTCTCCTGTGTTCACTGTGTGCAAGAATCTTTACTCGTTCATAGACCTTTTGTATTCGTATCTGTTGAGCCGCCTTTGATTGTGTCTGAAATACTCCCAAAACTGCTGGTCAGTGAAGGGTATTTCAGTGCAGAATGAGGGTGGAATCAACTTACTTTATTCATTAGTACTTGTTGAAACCCAGTAAAAACATTTTAGGTATCATTTGGTGAATGAGTCAAGAACCCCCAAATCTCCGAGCAACAGAAGTCCCTCACATTTGGGTACAGGATAGAAAGTATACACAACTAAATACATATATATTTTTTCTTGACAATATTTGCTGAAAAATGTATTTTCTCAGATGTAGACTCACTCACAGCCCGGGTTACAAACACATGCGTGCTTATATTTCTGTATTTTTCACTGTACCGATACTACTTGAATGCGAAGCAAGACCATTGAAAACTGGTGGAAACATGTCAAGGTCATGACAAGTCAAACTCTACCTGCTTACGTTTCTCAGATTACAACCCATGGATGTACTCATTTCTCAATTTTTGTTCTGTTTTTCTGCATTGTTGTTTTTTTTTTTCCTTTTGTGTTCAAATCATAGCTGTTATTATTATTATTATTATTATTGATCTTTCTAGTGAAGTTTGTCAGTGTTTCATAAGGCTTTTTTCTGTCTGCTGCAATGATGCTAGTAAAATTGGACACTGAAAGACATTCTTCATCAATAATCAGACGTGGAAGTTAAACGATTAGTTTTATGTGAGAAAAAAAGGGAAAAATCCTGACTTCTCAAAAGCATCACACGAGACTGAATGTGATTCGCACGATTAAGTTCGATATCACGTTACCACAGAGACCACAGCATTGTGAGTAGATAGTCATGTTCATTTTTTGTTTTATTGTTTTCTTTGATATTTAACATAATTGCAATTTCACCTGTGTGTTATTTTTTGTCATGTACCATCAAACTCATACCTCTATAAAAATCGAGAAGGTTATGATTTTTTTTTTTTTTTATGGGGTTGGGAAGGGGAATTTGTTCAAGTCCATATCTGAAAGAATTGTAAATTTAAAAGACAATATTTTATAAGAATTATCAGGGTCCTATGAGTCAGAGTCATCTTTTATGAAATTCATCTTCCAGTGGATTGCGTAAACCCACACTCCCAACTCATCGAGAAATGATTTGTGCACAATGTCAACTAACGATTTTGACAGCATTTGATTGAATCATTGGATCTTACATTTAACAGACTGCATGTTAGTTCAATAATGAGTGCCAAAGGCATCAGAAAGGTGATTTTATTTCATGATTCACAATGATAGGCAAGATAACAATGACCTTGTACAGTTTTCTATGAGTGATGTATGTTTTTATGTGTATGTAGCGGGGTGAATGATGTATTAGATGCTCAAGTATTTCTTATTTTCCCCTTTGGCGTGATTTTGATGTATTCTTTAGTTATGGTTTTCTTAATTTGTCATTGTTGTACAGAACAAATGCACATAGTGAAAACTCAGATATTAACCTGTTCACCATCCTACGTGAAAGCTCTACCATTCCAAAGGATTGCAATTACATTTGCTATAAATATGCTGCTTATATCCAACCAATGCATCAAAGCTTCGTTTCTTAATGTATTTATTTCGCAATTACTCTTTTTGACTGATATATGTATTACGTGACTTTTGTTACCAGTTCAATTTGGTACTTTCTCCATCTTTGCTGTCCAATTTGTCACCTGTAAACTTCTACAATCGTTCCTTTGCTAAAGAAACAGCCATGCCATGTTCTGATACGTCTAACCAGAACCCTCAACCCTGTAAGAACAGAGAACAGACAAGATGGCGTCCATACAACTGTGCAGTTATCAGATGCAATATTGTCTTCCCACGCAAAATAAGGTCAGTTTGAATAACTGATACTCGCAACGCTGATAAAAGGACGACGTTTTAGATTAAAGGTGCAATTGCCAAGGATGCTGTAGTGCCACGACCTTTAGTTTTGCCCTCACTTTCGGCATTGGGTGACTGCATTTAGAAGGCTTGTGTTGAATTATTATTTTAAAAAGACATTACCAAAGGCATCAGGATCAAAAGAATAAATGTTTGTCACATTAGTTGGTTGGTTTGATTACTTCAGAAGAATTCTTGAGTGTTTTCCCTGAATTGATTGACATCTTAAACATATTTGAACTCTTTAGTTATGCATTTTCACTGGGAAACAATCAAAGTTGGCCGAGAGTTTTTAAAATCGATATGCAAAATCAACTGTTTGGTTGACCTTCTCTCACACATTCTTAGCCATTGAAAGGCTTTTTTAAATTCAGTATAGTTTAAGAAATGCATATCTGTGAATATCAAGAGACACTAGAAGCTGCAGTCTTTAGTGCCCTTGTTAGTGCTCCTGCTTCTCATTTTGGAATTGCTGGTTTGAAGCCTGCTCTGAGCCGGTCGAGTTAAACCAAAGGGATGACATTGGTGCTATAATTTGTATGGGAGTGAGGTTTAGGGAATGAGTTTAATGCAGAGTAAAACGAGTAAATTGCACCTCCCTGATCTCAAGAAGTGCACTAGCAAAGGATGCTAGACAATGTCATTAGCATCCTTGTTAGTGTGCTCACCTCCCATGCCAGAGCAGGACTAGTTGAACTGGAGGGGTGGTATTGGTGCCGTGACCCAGATGGGAATGAGTTTTTGGAGGAGTTAATGGTGGCCACCTTGTAAAATCTACAATAGTAAGTGTACATTAGTGCAGTCAACACTCACCTCCTTGATCTCAAGAAGGGCACTAGCAATAAAAATTTGCATCTTTGTTAGTCCCAGCTTCAGAATGCACTCAAAGCAGAACTAGTTATATTGGTGCCGTGACCCGGATAAGATCGAGGTTTTAGAGAGTTAATGATGGCCATCTAGTAAGATCTGAGTAAGCCCTCACCACCCTAAACTCAAGAAGCACACATTAGCGAAAGACACTAGAAATATTGGTGCCGTGACCCCGGTGGGAGTGGAGGGGAGATTAGAGGGGAGAGTAAAAGAGGCCAGCTAGAGAGATCTGTGTGGGTAAGACTCACTCTCCAATCTCAAGAAGTGCACTAGCTAGTGCACTCACCTCCCATACTGGAATCACCACTTTGAATCTTACTTCGAGTGAGTAGAACCAAAGGGTTGACATTACGATGGTTTAGCAGTAATTGTAAAGGAGCCCATCTCCTATATTTTTGTATAAGTAAACCTTGCCCCCCAAATCTGAAAAGGCACACCATCAATGGTAGCTGGAGGCTGCGGTCTTTAGTGTCCATGTTAATGCACCATGCTGGAATCGCTGGTTCGATTCCTGCTGGGAGCAGGTCAAACAGAACTGAAGGGGTTGCATTGGTGCTGTGACCAAGATGGGAGTGAGGTTTATATTGGAGACCAGTTAGAGCTCAGGTGTCAAATCCAGTTCCTGGAGGGCCGCAGCTCTGCACAGTTTAGTTTCAACCCTGCTTCAACACACTTACCTGCAGGTTTCAAACAAGTCTGAAGAACTCAATTAGTTTGATCAGGTGTGTTTAATTAGGGTTAAAGCTAAACTGTGCCAAGCTGCAGCCCTCCAGAGTTTGGCACCTGGTAGTTAGAGAGTAAACCTTCAGCATTCATGTTAGTGCAACTGCCTCCCATCCATCTCGAATCCCACTCTGAGCATGTTGAGTAGAATCGACATTACACCAACATACAAAACAACTGTACAGCATTGCCTTTATACCCTCAAATTGTGAACGTCACGTACTGATAAAAACGACACTGTGTTTTTGCAGTTAGATGTTTCTCCAAAGATGTAGTGTAAACGCCATACGGTGATTGTGTATCCAGGTAAACAAAGAGTGATGTCATCGTCGTCGCTCTTCAGGAGTCTCCAGACAGCGACTTCAGAAATGATATTTACCCTAGTCATGCGCTAACAAACATCATTTAGGTTGAGGTTTGCGTAATGGTACCCTCTTTGAAATGGTGGATTGAAGTCTTAGCCGTGACTTAGGTTTGACTGTTGTTTATGTTTCGTCTCTTGCTCCGCTCAGGAGACACAAACTGCTTTTGAGGGCTGTGGTCACTTCTGTTAGTCTGGTCGTCTGCTGAACCGTGAGGTTGGGGTAGTTCAACCCTCACTCCTGTAAAAAAGCGCAGGGCGACCATTTGCCTCTAGATCTAGCATCTCAACGCTCCATTGGAAGCCCCCACCAAACACTGAAATTCATTTCAAATATATACGCCAACATTTTTCCCATAAGACAAAACCCTACTTTGAATAATCGGACACTGTGAAAGCCATTTGGAAAGTCTGAATGTGACTTTCCAATACGAAAATCAGATCAGGTGGTCCATGATTTCATATTCCCCCTCATTCGTTCATACCAGTGAAGCAAACACTGTCCTATCATAGAGACTTCAGTAAGTGTTGTATATTGAATCGTAGTGAGGCACTAGCGGCCTCATGCTGTCCTGTAGACGTTCGCCGCGTGAACTCGACTTGCCTTCCTATTGTACGTACTCGTCTGTATTTTAACAATCTATTTTAACGACACCGTGTGATGCCTGCTCCAGTGACTACATTGCGCTGGGTTTCTGTTTCCCAGCACATCTAGTACTTTGTACAAAAGCTCTTCTTCAGCAATGGCCAGTTCTGTTCTCCATAACCTCATTCGAAACAACTGCCGCATAAGGAAAAATGTTTTTTTGATTATTATGATTTGCAAAATCAACCAAATCACTACAGTGAAGTATTACAGTTGTACAGTTCCTTGAATTATTCAGATGATATTATTGTTGCTGGTCTATGGTTGCTCTGCTGTACCTTTTTACGACCTTTTATTTTTTACATGTTAGACAATATTGTGACTATGTCCTATGCAAATATGAGAATTAACAAGAATTTGTCAAATAATGTATGTTGTCTTAACTTGTATGCATGAAATAGTGAAGTTTACATTTGAGAATAAATTCATAAATAAGACGCACTGCTCTGATTGTGGCTCATTTATTATTTTGGACATTCATTCATTTTCCTTTGGCTTAGTCCCTTTATTTATCAGGGGTCACCACAGTGGAATGAACCGCCAACTTATCCAGCATATGTTTTACACAGCGGATGCCCTTCCAGCTGCAACCCATCACTGGGAAACACCCATACACTCTCATTCACACTCATACACTTTGTAATTATTTACAAAGTGTATGAGTGTCACAAAATCTCATATCACAAAATGTAATTATTTATAATAATTACATTTTGTGTCATTAAAAAAAGTATTTTATATTTGTTATGTTACACAACATTCAATATTAAATTAAATCAGGTATTTTTTAAGGAACTGCTTTATTTTTGTTTTATAAAGATTGTAGCTGAAAATCATTTATAATTGAAATAAATCAAATACATAAACGCAAACATTTATTTATTTATTATAATTTGGCAATTATTGCTAAATATGGTCAGACAAGATAATACAAGACTTTTGCTAGGAGTATACCTTTAAAATAAATAGGAATATTACATTTTAGTGCATAAATTATTTTAATTAATATCATTTATCTTTTACATTTCAGAATAGGTCATTAACAAAACATGAAAAATAATTGTTTTGAAGATTTGTCAGCTTATGTTTAAATATGTAATGTTTGTTATTTTGAGATTTGAGGTGTGTGCGTGTGTGTGTTTGTCCAGTTTTGCTCATTGCGTCTCAGAGCACAGGAGCAGAAGCACTTCTGTCCAAGCCTACAAAAGAGAAAGCGTTTTCTATTGGATTCGTTTAAAGTTTAAGAGTTTATTGAAAAGAAAAAGGGGCAGCACGGTGGCGCAGTGGGTAGCGCTGTCGCCTCACAGCAAGAAGGTTGCTGGTTCGAGCCTCGGCTGGGTCAGTTGGCATTTCTGTGTGGAGTTTGCATGTTCTCCCCGTGTTGGCGTGGGTTTCCTCCGGGTGCTCCGGTTTCCCCCACAGTCCAAACACATGCGCTATAGGTGAATTGGATAAGCTAAATTGTCCGTAGTGTATGTGTGTGAATGGGAGTGTATGGGTGTTTCCCAGTGATGGGTTGCAGCTGGAAGGGCATCCCCTGCGTAAAACATATGCTGGATAAGTTTCATTCCGCTGTAGCGACCCCAGAATAATAAAGGGACTAAGCCGAAAAGAAAATGAATGAAATTTATCAATATGCTTAATACTTAATTGCATTCATGCACATATTCATATTTTATGAACATTAGTTTGGTTTATATCTATTTTTATATGAATATATTTAATGAATATGGATTATTGTCTACATTGCATTATTTTAATTTATTAGTTACAATATTTCCCAGTGATGGGTTGCAGCTGGAAGGGCATCCGCTGTGTAAAACATATGCTGGATAAGTTGGCGGTTCATTCCGCTGTGGCCCCAGATTAATAAAGGGACTAAGCCGAAAAGAAAATGAATGAATGAATATTATTTACAATACACAATCTTTCATTTAAAATGTATCTTTTATAATGGATGTTTCAGAAAAAAATGTTTAAATGTATGCATTTGTGTAGAATACGTAATTCAAAATAAATTAAATCCATAAAACAAATGCTGATCAGCATGCAACGAGACTGTACGTCTTCAATAAATCTGTACCGCACACACACACAGAGACAGACAGACTCTGCATCACCAGTTCAGTCAAATCTTCACCAGCAGCCAATAGCAGCACGTGTTGCTCGGCAGGAAACCAATCAGAAGCGAGAACACATCGCACCGGCGCGTCTGTCAGCAGGAAGTACACCTTGTTCTTGGCATCTGCGCGTCGATGCAAATATTTACAGTAAGTGATGCAGGTCGAGTCAACAGAGGGCACAGAGCAGGTGGCAGCAGCGCTTCTGTCTGATGATCTGCAAAACTGAGCCCAAGTGTTGAACAGAGGCTCGAGATCTGATGTGTGAAGTGAGATTTCTCACACTAGAAAGAGTCTGACTGGATGATCAGATGAGCAGCGAGTCGACACGACAGAGCGACTGGCCCACATTTTGTTATGCAATGAAGCAACACATTGGAAATTCACAACCGCCCACTGACTGGCCTGCTCTTATTCACATTTATTCGCATTTCGAGGCTGTGGAGAAGGAGAAAACGCTAAAAATATGCGGAGAAAGGCACGGTCTGTTCCTCTGTCTTCACGAAGAGACGCTTTTTTCACACATTCAGGTTCACACGGTCCCGATTTTGTGCCTTATTGAACATTTGTATGAGAACTAACAGATTTAAAAAGTCCACTGTAAACCTGTCCAACCGTAAAAGCGCTACAGAAATAAAGATGAATTGAATTTTTACACTAATTATTGTTTCAAAGCAGCTTTACAAATTGTGCACATTATTGCATTACAATTAAATTAAAGTTACAATCAAATATAAGTTATTACACACATAATAAACCTGAAATTTTATTGCATATAGGTGATGTCTGTGTACATTTATAAAAATAATAATAATAATTCCTTGCATTTATATAGCGCTTTTCTAGACACTCAAAGCGCTTTACACATTGGGGGGAATCTCCTCGTCCACCACCAGTGTGCAACATCCACCTGGATGACGTGACGGCAGCCATATTGCACCAGACCGCACACCACACACCAGCTGATCGGTGGAGGAGACAGAGTGATGAAGCCAATTATGATATGGGGATGGTTAGGAGGCCATCATGGACAGAGGCCTGGGATATTTAACCACAGAGAGTCAGGACCTCGGTTTAACATCTCATTCGAAAGACAGCACCCACTGAGCAGTATAGAGTCCCCTTTCACTATACTGGGGCATTAAGACCCACACAGACCACAGGTTGAGCACCCCCTGCTGGTCTCACTAACACCACTTCCGGCAGCAACCAAGCTTTCCCATGTGGTCTCCCATCCAGGTACTGACCGGGCACAGCCCTGCTTAGCTTCAGTGGGCGACCGTGTGAGAGTTGCAGAGAGCTAGCTAGTATAGACGTTTACCAGATCCAGTCATTTTTGCACTATATGAATTTTATTTTATTTTTTTCACAGACATGAAATTCTAAGGAGACCAATATTCATAAACCATGTCAATATGTTCGTGGGAAAATGATTTACTTGTAACACGGTTGAGTCAGTTGCATCATTTCTGTCACAACCAAACATTTTGCAACATTTGCTTAAAAAAAAAAAAGATTCAGAGATGTGTTCATGGCTTCATGAGAGTCAGATGCTTCTATTAAGAATATTTGATTATTTATTTGATCATTTACTACTTTAACTACAGAGCAAGCATTTATTCTTATAATATGACATTTTATTTATTATAGAGGACTTTGTTCCTCCTAAAAACATGATCTGTGAATTATTAAAGTACAATTTATTCATAGATATTCTACATTATTTGCTGCTTATTTTGCAAGAAATTTAATAATAATGAAACAAGTGAGTTTAGGAAATCATTATTCAATGGGGATAATTTGGCTGGAGAAAAGTAGTTGAGGGGGAGAGGCTGAAAATGAGAAGCCTTGATGAGGTTAGCAAAAAAAAAAAGGGGGGGGGGTGGTTGTGTCGTATAAGAGGCAGAAAAATGTTCAAATCACTCGACTGAAGGCAGATATTTTTATTCTTTGGTCAGACTCATGTTTTTTTAAAATAATTTTCATTAGGATTTTTCTTCATGATGATATACACTCACTGGACACTTTATTAGGTACACCTGTCCAACTGCTCATTAACACAAATTTCTAATCAGCCAATCACACGGCAGCAACTCAATGCATTTAGGCATGTAGACATGGTCAAGACGATCTGCTGCAGTTCAAAGCGAGCATCAGAATGGGGAAGAAAGGGGATTTAAGTGACTTTGAACGTGGCATGGTTGTTGGTGCCAGACGAGCTGGTCTGAGTATTTCAGAAACTGCTGATCTACTGGGATTTTCACGCACAACCATCTCTAGGGTTTACAGAGAATGGTCTGAAATAGAGAAAATATCCAGTGAGCGGCAGTTCTGTGGGCTCAAATGCCTTGTTGATGCCAGAGGTCAGAGGAGAATGGCCAGACTGGTTCCAGCTGATAGAAAAGCAACAGTAACTCAAATAAGCACTCGTTACAACCGAGGTCTGCAGAAGAGCATCTCTGAACACACAACACGTCCAACCTTGAGGCGGATGGGCTACAGCAGCAGAAGACCACACCGGGTGCCACTCCTGTCAGCTGAGAACAGAAAACTGAGGCTACAATTCGCACAGGCTCACCAAAATTGGACGATAGAAGATTGGAAAACCGTTGCCTGTCTGATGAGTCTCGATTTCTGCTGCGACATTCGGATGGTAGGGTCAGAATTTGGCATCAACAACATGAAAGCATGGATCCATCCTGCCTTGTATCAACGGTTCAGGCTGATGGTGGTGGTGTAATGGTGAGGGGGATATTTTCTTGGCACACTTGGGGCCCATTAGTACCAACTGAGCATCGTGTCAACACCACAGCCTACCTGAGTATTGTTGCTGACCATGTCCATACCTTTATGACCACAGTGTACCCATCTTCTGATGGCTACTTCCAGCAGGATAACGCGCCATGTCATAAAGCGTGAATCATCTCAGACTGCTTTCTTGAACATGACAATGAGTTCACTGTACTCAAACGGGAGATTCACATCATGGATGTGCAGCCGACAAATCTGCAGCAACTGCGTGATGCTATCATGTCAATATGGACCAAAATCTCTGAGGAATATTTCCAGTACCTTGTTGAATCTATGCCACAAAGGATTAAGGCAGCTCTGAAGGCAAAAGGGGGTCCAACCCGGTACTAGTAAGGTGTACCTAATAAAGTGGCCGGTGAGTGTATGAAGACTGTTTAATTGGTTGTTTGTGACTATAGCATTAGAAAACTATAAAAAAATAAATAAACAAAAAACAAAACACGTTCATTACAAATGTGTGTATTCAAGTCACTGAATGCAGAAATTAATGTTTGAATAGATCAATAGAGCCGGATAAAGTTTTATAGTCAAAGAGAGAGAGAGATGCATCAGTTCATTGCATGAGTGATCAAACTGCAGTGGGAGCCAGAGAGTCAGAACAAACTGTCCCTGTGTCGTGTGTGTGTGTGTGTGTCTGTGTGTGTGTACTGGTTTAGCTATACTTGAGGGCTCAATTGTCCTCACTTATGTAGCGAGAGATCAAAATAACCCACTGGTGAGGGCATTTCACTGGTCCTCACTAATTATAAACACATAAATCAAACTGGAAGATGTTTTCATTAGCATGTAATGATGTGCAGTTGATTCTGTGAGGGCTGGTTTAGGGCTAGAGATGGGCCACCGAGTTTCATCAACAAGAAAAATGCAAATGTATGTAATGTCCTTACTAAGATAGTAAGTGTGTGTGTAAGAGAGAGTGAGTGTGTGCCCTGTATGTGTGTGAGAGAAAAAAAAAAGTATGTGTATGTCTGTCTGTGTGTGTCTGACTGATAATGTGTGTGTGAGAGAAAGTGTGTGAGTGAGTCAGACTATGTGGGGGTGTGTGTACACGTGCATGAGTGAGTGAATGTGTTTGTGGTGTGTGCATGTGAATGTGTGAGAGAGAGAGTGAGTGTGTGTGTGTGTGTGTGTGTGTGTGTGTGTGTGTGTGTGTGTGTG
>CAIGQV010019532.1:2831486-2842865 GCA_903798115.1 Danio jaintianensis
TTATGATCATGTGAAGCGAAGACCGGGGGTAGGGGTCTTATGATCGCACGAAGTGAAGACCGGTGTGGGGGTTTGGGTGTAGCGTGGGGATTTACCCTGCGGGCCCGTCCGCTACGCCAATGGGCTTGACGTCAGAACCCAACGTCAGGCCGACGTCAACGTCCAACCTAAAATCAACCAAATATCAACGTCTAATGATGGTACAGCTTGACGTTGTGTGGACGTTACTACTATGACGTCTATCAGATGGAGTCTATGGATTTTGGTTGCCATACCTGAAGAATAATTGTCAGTATTTGATGTCAATATGACGTTGGCTTAAGATCTTGGCTCGATGTTGGATTTTAGGCCCAACACAACCTAAAATCAACGTCATTTGATGTCGTTATTGGACGCCAAAATAACATTGTCCTTAGATGCTGGCTAGACATTGAATTTTGTTCGCCTGAAGTCACGACATAAATCTAACCAAATATTAACGTTTTATGACATTGTGTGCCTGCTGGGCAGTCGTCAGCTTCTTAAATCCTTGAAAGTTATATTTTGAGGAAAAAAAGTATATTATAAAGCTGTATTTGATCATCTTTGCATCAAATTATCTAAAACAATTTTGTTCAAGTTTACGGTGTATCTAATTCAGCGCCTAGTTAATATCAGGACAGTAAATTTGACAGTGTCCTTTGTTCTGGCAGTCTCACACAATTTTTTCTCCTTGTTTTGAAAGTCATGAAAACACTATCAAGGCGTTTTTCTTTTGTTATTTGAGCAAATTTGAATGCAAAAAATGTATTTGTGGTACTCTCACATTCACTGCACTCTATATTTACTCAACTATGACGACTTCTGCTGCTGAGAAACCCGTAGACACGTGGAAAAGGTCTTTCTTTAGAAAAAATAATAATAACCCGATGGAAACGTAACCACACTCAATTTGTTTTTGTCTTTTTTTAAACAAAATTTTTGCAAACGGGCGTCACGGTGGCGCAGTGGGTAGCACGATCGCCTCACAGCAAGGTCGCTGGTTCGAGCCTCGGCTGGGTCAGTTGGTGTTTCTGTGTGGAGTTTGCATGTTCTCCCCGTGTTCGCGTGGGTTTCCTCCGGGTGCTCCGGTTTCCCCCACAAGTCCAAAGACCTGTGGTATAGGTGAATTGGGTAAGCTAAATTGTCCGTAGTGTATGTGTGTGAATGAGTGTGTATGGATGTTTCCCAGTGATAGGTTGCATCTGGAAGGGCATCCGCTGCGTAAAACATGTGCTGGATAAGTTGGCGGTTCATTCTGCTGTGGTGACCCCAGATTAATAAAGGGACTAAACCGAAAAGAAAATGAATGAATGAATGTTGCAAACAGTTTATTTGGGCTAAATTTAAACAAACAAATTAAATTTAGGACTGCTCAACTCAATTTGTTTGTTTAATTCAGCCCATATCAATTGTTTACAACCACTTACCTTAAAAAAATGTTAGTAAATCCAACAAATCATTTTTTTTCAGTGCATTGACTTCCACAGTATTTGTTTTCCCTACTATTCACTGTAAAAAAACGTAATGACAAAAGGTCAAGAAAACAAATATTTTTATGTTGCTTTAACTTATTTTAATATGTAAATCAAGTTTCAGCTAAATTCTTTAAGTTATAAAGTTTAACTTAATATTTTTAGTCAGTTTGATTGATAAGTTGAGATGACTAGAAAAGTTTGTGAAAAAAAATGAAGGCAGCAAGGATTTTACAGGTTACAGGTTTCCAACATTTTTCAAAATATCTTCTTTTGTGTTTGGAAACTAGTAAAACTTTGGAATCAGTTGAGGGAGAGTAAATATTGAGTAAATGTTCATTTCTGGGTAAACTGTCCCTTTACGTGAACATATAACATAACACAGAGTTGATTGTCAGGGCGAGGGTTTTCTGGCAGATCTTAAACAGGTGATCTGAATCCTGGCTGTTTCATGCTAATGCTATGTGGCCTTATACTGGATTATATTCCAGTTTCTTAAACCCAATCAAATGAGAATATAGTTTAATGTGTGTGTTGTGTACTGTAGACTCAAACAGCAGCCTCAAATAACAGAAAAGAAACACACACGCACACATCTGCAAGCACACACACACACCTTCCTTCCACAAGAACCACACGGACACCACAGTTAACAATAAACTAATCTTATTTTGTCTCTTTTTCTCCTGCTATTTACATCGGTACCTAATGTGCAAATTAATAATTTAAAGTAGTGTAAAACTCTCAAATGAATACAAAATCATATATATATATATATATATTTATATATAATTTTTTTTTTTTACAATTCTAAGACGGTGAGAGTCCATGAGCTTGTTGAATATAAAGGAGGGAAAAGCAGGAGGCGAAAGACACACATGATTGCGGAGGTGTAGAAACGTGGGAAGAGAACGAAAGCAGTGGACATCCTTGGCCAGGAAAGACAAAAAAAAACACTTACAGAAACACACACACGCGGCGTCGGATAACTGGACGCCAGCACACAACAAAACACAACAAGCGCTGCTCTTATGCTCATTTTGAGCAGAAAAGCACTCGGTGGGGCCTTTGCTTAGCAGAGGCACGCACAGTGGCTAACAGGCTAGTCATGCTAGTTAACTTGATCAGCGCAGTTTTTATTTTTGCAACATCCTGATTTTCTACCACACAATGAGAACTTGATCTTTGAGCTGTGTGACACTTATGTTTGTTACATATGTAACGTGTAAGACATGTTTGTTAGCCAGTTAAGGCTCATTTATACTTCTGCGTCGAGTGATCGGCATGACCCACGACGCAAGCCTTGTGTGTAGTTGTGCATTTATACTACTGCGTGATGTTTGTGTTGCTTTGCAATAACACTTCCGAAACGCTAGCTGGCAGCGGGTTTTATGTTCCTCTGTCGAGTTTCTTCACAGGTGTTTTGTTTTTTCTGAATGCTACCTTAATGTAAAAGTAGCTCAAACTCACTCATTCAGAGGCGGGAACCGGCGGACGTGCAAAACCTTTAATCATGAGGTAAACACAAAACTAAAGTTTCCATCTGGAGCTCCTTCACGAGACTCCACACTTGTAAACACTCGCTCCATCAGGCTCTCAGCGCCACCCACACTCATCACCGCTACCAAGCGACCTATCACAGAGCTTGCGCTATGCATCGTTGCGATGTGTAGTTAAATTTTTTTTTTCTGCGCTGGACCATACGCGTGCGCTCGACGCAGAACTGTAAATCAGCCTTTAGTCAGTCGGTAGCTTAGCATGTTGTTGTTTAAAATCTAAAAACAAAAATACACTTAAAATATTCAATTGTACATTTAGAGACTTAGTTTTGTGTTAAAACTCGTTCTAACTAGGCACATTAAATAAGTGGCAGGCAATTAATCATTTCTATTAGTTGGTTTCCACATAGCTCTATATTTAACGTAACACTTTCTGACTAACTAATTTCTTGTGATGTGCAGAAGTTTTGGTTTTGGTGTAGAATTTAAAATGATTCGCTTGATTAAAAAAAATAAAAATTAAAAAAATTAAATCACAATTTGTAGTTTGAAGTCTACTATTTTTACATCGGAAATTTGGTTTTACACTTCCTAGCCAATCAGAATACAGCAAAATTGACGAGGAATAGATGAACCCAAGCTTTTGTTTGAATAAAATGTTAAATATTTCTCTGTTGCATCGGGTAACTCTACTCACCGCTCATTCTCATTTGTCTAAAAAACCCGTTAATGTGAACGTTGTAAGACTGCAGCTAGTATTAATAACTGTGCCTGGTTAGGACACAATTTTATGCTGTGATGTAATCTTAAATGAGTCAAACATCTAAATTGCTTTCGAGAGGTAGATCTGTACCTTTAAATATCCAATTTTACATTTATAAATTAGGTTGCTTTATGTATCTGATAATTACAGTTGCGTGATTAAGTCTAATATTCCTGAGGACAAATGAAATGGAGATGAAGGACCTTTTTTTTGGCACGTGAGAGGCTAGCATGGCAGTGTTAGCATGAGTGCTACAGGATGTTGATAAGCAGTTGCCTGTAGCCAAGCTGTGCCATCAGTGAAGGTGTTAAACAGTTGACACAAAACACAGTTTCATAAGCTTTCCACCTTTAGTCCACTACCGAAGCTTATAAGGGTTTGCATTCCATACTTATATCCTAAGGTAAGGTGGTTCTTGTAATTTAGCATTCGCTAGCATTACTGTGTTATATATTGCAAGTACAGACAGCAATGAATGGAAGTCCAAAGGCTTACCGGATGTCAAGTAGCACACAATAATGAGGTTTCATTTGAGACCATGATGGAACGCAAACCCTTCTACTGAAGGCTTTATATTACAGTATACTGCATGATGGAAAGTCAGTATATACCACAAGATCTTTGATATGCCATATATTGAATATTTTTCCACCATAATAATCCCTGTACAGCAGACTAATCATATCAGTTTCCCTTAGAATCATATGGGGAAAAAGTTGAATATGGCTGACGTCATGAATGCATAGATAAAAGGGGGGGAGGGGTGGCGGTTGTTACCAAACTTATTGCTTCCAAAAAAATCCACGTGCTGAACAGTGCATCTCCCTCCCTTGGTAATTATTTGCAACGCACAGAAAAAACTGATGTTATTCAACATTACGATTCCAAAGAGCTATGCTGTGAAGTATTGCGTTATAATGATCTCGGAACAAGAGTTTTCACCTTCCATGATTCGGGAAGCTCCCGTTAGAGACTGACATATGCTTTTACATCTCTTTCTGAAGGTACAAGGTTTACAACACAGACTGAGCAAAATACGAGAGCTTTTACTCTAGAACAAGTAAAAGATGGAATTCAATCGGACGTAGGACAAACAATAACACAATCTCTGGCCAAAGCTGTAAACTGATTCTGGTTGCGCTTCCTGTCATTGTAAAGCAGTGTTCGTTCGCTATTGAGAGTAAAGTAACAAGAATACAAGGAGGCCGATCTTAAATATAGTAGGAAAATGTTATGCCAGTTCTTTGTATCGCTTGCAAAGTGCAAAAAAGGTGGTGGTGTTGCTGTTGTTGTTTTTTTTCCACACACATCGGAGGTGGACATATATGTGTGTGGGCTTGCAGGGCTATCCAGGTCGATGCACCTTCACCTCTCGTTCCCTGCGTTTTAGCTCCTCTCTATAACAGTAAGAGCAGAAGTTCTCCGTCTCAGGTCTGCCGTAGAAGGTGCAGTTCTCCCTCCTGCAGCGTTTCTGCTGAAAACAGTACATTGGGCAAATGCCACTCTGCCCTTTGGTTTTGTCCTGCCCCAACCAGGCATGGGGCGCGGGATCTTCATCTGCGAACTCTAGACAGTCCCGAATGTCGCCAGCGTTGAAGCCATTGGTGTAAGTGTGGGACTTGTGTTCCCCAGGCATGTTGTACGAGAGGGTATCTACGGCATTGACGGTGCGGATGCCAGACATGCGGGCTGGGCTGTAGCTTTGAGAGGACAGTGAGCGGTTTTGCTGTGGGTAGGTGGCACAGGTTTTAAGAGTGCCCACTGTTGGCTTGTAGGGCTCATCTTGGTAGCTTGATGACTGCACGTTGACATCTCTGAGGTGGATGACACTGTGCCTCTGGATTGGTGGCGTATGGCTATAGTGAGCTGAAACAGGGACTGGTCCGGGTCTCTTAGCACCGTTACTGGGGGAGGAAAAGGGGACGGGGGACATGGAGGATCCTGGGATGGAGGCCGGGATTGTTATAGGGATGGGGGAAGCAGCAAGCTTTGGGCTTCCCCTTTCTTGGACCTTCACAGATCCAAGGGAAGGATTATGGCTAGGGTGCAACACCGGTGAGCAGCTTTCGGGCGGAGAGCTATCCGAACACTCTCTTTGGAAAACACTCTCCTGCTCAGGCTTCTTCAGTGCCACACCATTGGTCTGAGGCTTTTTCTCAGTCTCAGCTTTTCTTTTCTGCTCCTGCTCGGCACTGAAGCGTTCTTGGGCACTGCTCAGGTAGAAGCTGATCATCTCTTCGTGAAACTGGTGCCGGTGGCTTGTGAGCAGCAAGCCAGCAAAGATGAACTTGCGCTCACCCTGCATGGCTGCCCGGAGGATGTTCAGACTGAGTTTGACATCTGTGCTGTACTTCCAGTTGTCAAGCGTCCGATCTCCAGAGTTTTTGCCTGATCCTGGTGGTCTCTCAACAGGTGAGCTCCCAGAAGCACGGTCTGTGGGAGAGGGACTGGTTGCCTTCTCTGAGGAGGACGTGCTGGCCGACTGGCCTGACTCCTCTTTGCTTCCTTTTCGTGTTTTTGAGTCCTTTTTCTTGGATTTCTGCTCTCCATTCTCCACTGTTCTTCCATTCGTTGAGTTGGACTTGCTGATCTTACCATGGACAAGTCCTCCAAGGCCACCCATATTCTTCTTAAGTTTGATACCCAGAGTCTTGCTGAAGCTACCCAGTTTGTTGGCCACAGAGTCTGTGCGTGTTTTATCTTTATCCTTGCGCTGCTTGTCCTTGTCCTTATCCTTACTCGTCTTGCCATTATTGATGTTGGAGTTACTGCAAACAGACTCCCGGTCTGAGTCCATGGATTCTGCCAGAGATTGTACATCCTCACCTGCAGAGGCAGTGGGCGACTCTGGCTGAGCCAAGGGAGCCTGTAATACACAGACTGGCCATTAGGACTCAAAGCTGAAGATATCTTTACACATAAGAAAAACAACCCTGCTCCAGGAGGCAGTTTAGTACCAGCAACAATAAAAAGGTCTAGGACAGGGATGCCCAACGTTGGTCCTGGAGGGCTGATGTCCAGGAAGCTTCTAGTATGACTGATAAGAGCTTGATTAGCTGGTTCAGGAGTGTCTAATTGGGGTTGGAGCTAAACTCTGCAGGACAGTGGATCTCCAGGAGCAAGTTTGGGCTCCCCCTGGTCTAGGACATTCGGAAACAGTTACGTTTATTTTAGCAGAGTTGAAAATAACGTCAACAGGAACATAGCCCCCCAGGAGCAGGGTTTGCAAGCTATGTCAATATAAATAAGGATGAGCATTTACCCTTGTTTCAGAAGGAATTCGAATCCATGTTACATTCATGTAGTTGTGCAGAAGGTTCAGTTTAGCTTCCAGTGATAGAATAAGACTGGACAGAGAGGAAAACAAAGTCAAAACATCTCTTCTAAAACATAATTTGTCACACAAATTTGCTTGAATAATTACAGAAAGATGGCCTATTGCAATTTCTTACGTACCAGTTGAGGAATGGTAGAAATTATAAACCATTTGTGGCGTGGCTCAGAACTCAATCACTGCATAAATCTAGTCACCAGTTAATGATAGCAATTAGTTTGTATTTATCAGACTATTATGGAGCCAATGGACTGGAGGCCAGCGCATTACAGTTACTTCAGCTCAGATGTTTGTTTTGAGTCTCTGTTCTTCCTTCTGTAAATTATGACTGGGGTGGAGCTGCTGCAATTCATTTATAAGCTTTAATTGTATGACCTCTGGAAAGTTCTTCGATTTAAAAAAACATCCTGGACAAGCTGTCCTAACCATAAGACTAAATGCAGGAATATGCAACTGATAAAATTCTGGAACAAGTACAAGCTTTTTATTTATGAGTGAATGAGTCAGAACGACCTCTGTGAGGATAATGTGGCTTGGTGCCATGTGCTTAGCCCTTCTGGACAGATTTAGCCCATCTAAATCCCTCATATGGTAAAGATAGTATATAGATACAGCCCCTCAGTTGACCCCTTGTCTCAATTACCCCTCATGAAGTCTAGTGGATGTAGGATGAGAGAGAGAGAGAGAGAGAGAAAAACAGGGGTCTTACTTTGCCAGCTTAGCATTGTCATTGTCATCCCTCCCCCACTCCCAGTCCCTCCCAGGGTCCACCGCAAAATGCAACGCCAGCAGCTTGTGCTCCGAGTCGGTCAGTGGGATGACAGCTGAAAAAAACAGACAAAAAAAAAAAAAAGATGAAATATTTAGACAGAATTCAAGAGTGGGAAGAATTTACTGCAAATCATGTTGTGACATTTTCAAAACAGTCTGAAGCAGACAGATGGCTATATAGGTCTTGTTTTAGCCCTGGTTACACCTGGTATTAAGAAACATTTTGGTCTGTCGGTCAAAAGTAGACGATGGAGAAACATTGCCATTTACATTGGTGTTTTAATCCATTTCTTTTGACCACTCTCCTGATTTCTTTCAGGATAAGTAAAGCAGCTGGCTGTTCAAATGCATTTGACTACTTGTGCACTTAAACTATGAAAGCAATCTGGTCAAAATTGTGTTTGAATACTTCTGGAAAGTTGTCTTAGTGTTTTAGACACCATTTACACATGCATTTAGCCTCGTCTGCTTTCTCATTTGCCCATTCTTGACAACTTTCTTAATTTCTTTAAGAGGAAGGTCTATGGGCAGGTGAATGTATGGTCCTTTCCTGACCTTTATTTATATATTTTTTTTTACAGTAGGTGGCTTTTGTGGCTGTTTGAATGCATTCAACTAAATGTGCATTTAAACTATAGAACCAATGTGTTTTCGACTACCTCTGGAAAAAAGTTCCAGAGGTAGTGATTGAAAGTGAACAAGCTCAATATGTTTTAGATCCCATTTACGCCAGTGTTTAGCATTGTTCACTTTATCTTTTGTCTATTTTCGTCCACTTTCCTGATTTCTTTGAGGGTAGGATCTAGGGATTGGTGAATGTATCCTTTTTTTTTTACCATTCTGATCTTTTTTTAATATACAGTAGGTGGTCTTTTGTGGCTATTCGAATGCATTTAACTATACATGTGCATTAAAACTACGAAAGCAATCTGGTCGAATGTGCTTTCGACTACCTGTGGAAGTGTTGGAAATGAACAACCTGTTGTAGAGTCCATTAATACCTGCATTTACAACCGTTCACCTTATCCTGTCCATTTTGATCACTTTCCTGATTTTTTCGAGGGATATCTTCATTGCTTATTTTTTCTTAAAACGATTATTCACCCAGAAAAATAAAGGTTCTGTCATTATGGTTGAATTTTGGACAGCAAAAAGTAAGTACTCAATGTTCGATTTTTCAGTAACACTTTACAATATGGGACACATAGTAAATGTTAGATAATGTCTTTAATTACATGAACATACAATAAACAATGCTTGTAGCATTTATTAATCATAGTTCAGCATTTACTAATGCACTAATTAAAATACAAAGCTGTACTTGTTAACATTAGTTAACACACTATGAGTTAACATGTTTGTTTGTTTGCTTTATTTATATAGCACATTTAAGAAAGTGCTTTACAAATCAACTATCACACAAAATCTATACTTGCATATGTAAACTAAATAAAATTAATTACAATCAAATGCAAGAGACAGAAGATGATTTTGTAAATGAGATTTAAAAGCACCAAGGGAAGAGCATGACTTTATATATAAAGGCAAACCATTCCACAGACGAGGGGCTGCAACAGAAAAAGCCCTGTCACCTTTTGATTTTAACTGAGACTTGGGAACAACTAGCTGAAACTGTTGTGCCGACCGAAGAGGCCTAGATGAAGTATGCCAGTGAAGAAGCTCACCAATTTAAGTAGGTGCCAGACCATTCAAACAATAACTTGTACTGAATCCTAAATTGGACTGGGAGGCAGTGAAGGGACCATAAAACTGGTGAAATGCTAGCAAATTTTTTAGTCCCAGTTAAAAGCCTAGCAGAAGCATTTTGGACCAGCTGCAGGCGTACAACTGAAGCATGAGAAACTCCTGAATACAGAGAATTGCAATAGTCCAATCTGGACATAATAAAGACGTTAATGATAGTTTCCAAAACCTTAGAAGACAGAAAAGGCTTCAGTTTAGGAATGTTCCCTAATTGATAGAAACCACTTCTGACTACAGAATTTATTTGTTTGTCAAACTTTAACTCAGTATCAAAAATAACTCCAAGACTCTTTGCGTGATTGTGGACCTTAGATTTAAACGGACCAAGTTGATTAATTGTAGATTCACAAACACTTGGAGGGCCAAACACTAAACAACTTACATCATGCTTCTTGCAGATAGTAGCCAGGGCTAACATGAGCTAACAATGAACTATAATTTCATAAACTAATATTAAAGGGGACCTATTATGCAAAAATGACTTTTATAAGGGGTTTAAACACAGTCATGTGGTGACAGTGTGTGAATATAGCCAGCCTCTAATGGTAAAAATGGATTTATACTATTTTCTATAATCAAATTTGATAAAAACAGTGCGCAGAAACACTTTGATTGACATTCTCCCTTTGTACGTGTCATCACAGGGGGAAAGCCCTGCCCACTAGTGACGATCTCTCCCTCATTAGCATAAACAGCCCTGAGTGAGAAGCAGCCGTGTTTCTGTTCTTTATTTTTTGGGTTAAATGTGCCTCAAAAAAAAAAAAAAAAAAAAAAATCATCCATTACGCCATCACTTCTAGACATGGCAGAACTGAAAAAAAAGAGAAACAAAAATCACATCCGACACCCATTTGACAGGAAAAACATTTCAACATTAATCAAGGGCTACGCTATCCATGAGCGCAAAGGCCTGGGCGCGGCACTGTTTCCTAAAGAGAAAATATCTGAGCCTTCCATCCGCTCTAACTACTTCCCTTTCCCCCCCTCCCTTTCTCATCACTCTTTCCGTCACTGTACCAAACTGCTCTTTTCAAACTGGACAGAATGGAAGAGAGAAAAAGAGAGAGAGAGTGGGTTGAAACGAGAGATAAAGAGAATGATTCAGTTCTCGTGACTGTTGGAAAATGCTGCATGTTTGAACAGAGGACGTTCCAGCCCCTTCTGTCACAACCACACACACACTGACAGAACAAACTGTCTCCGCTCCTCATGAACGGACTGCCATTTGCCAGGTGACTGCTGGGTAAATCTCACAGCGTACCAATGATGAACATACTGCTCTTCTATGACTCATTTAAATGACACTCGTAGGAGTGAGAGACATCGAGTCACAGTAATGAATACATTTGTGTGTGAAAGAAAGAAAAGGTCAAGGAGAGATAAGGTCTGTGTAGTAGAGCTGGAAAAAAGTAATATGATATGGCCAAATGATTATAAGAGTACAAATTTAAAGGGACAGTTCACTCAAAAGTGAACATTTACTCACTATTTACGCTCCCTCAAGTGGTTTTAAATGAGTTTCTTTCTTTTGTTGAACATAAAAGAAGATATTTTGAAGAATGCTCAAATACGTGATCTTCCATAGTAGGAAAAACAAATACTATGGAAGTCAATGGTTACAGGTTTCCAATATGCTTCAGTGCATCTTACTTTGTGTTTAATAGAAGAACTCAAACAAGTTTAAAACAAGAGTGAGTAAATAATGACAGAATTTTCATTTTTGGGTGAACTGTCCCTTTAATGCTGAAGATTTGG
>CAIGQV010019532.1:2875197-2887343 GCA_903798115.1 Danio jaintianensis
TGTTTGTGTATGGGTTTGTGTATGTCTGTGTGTGTGTACGTGTGTTTATATGTATATATATATATGTGTGTGTGTGTGTGTGTATGTGTATGCATGTGTGTGTATATGTGTGTGTGCTCACCCTGTGTGTTGTCCTCTGGCTGTTTCTGCTCCGGCTTGCTGCTGTGCTGTGGTGTGCTGCTGCTGCTGCTGCGCTCCGGCTGCTTGTAGTATCGGCCCTCATTGAAGACATGCGGCAGGTTGGCAGTGTGAACCTGCCGGAGCTGCTCATAGTCGCTCAGAGCCGCGCTCAGGTCCCAGTTTTTACCTGATGCACACAACACACACACACACGCACGCACACACACACACACAAAAAAACACAGTTCAGCATAAGGGTCTGTTCACACAGAATGCATCTAAAAATGTGCTGCATCCCAATTCGCCTACTTATACTACGTCTATAACTACATACTAAAGGTATGTACTGTTTTGTGAAGATCTTACAAGAAGTACATACTTTTGAGTGTGTAACAGAAGAGTATGCGAGCTTTGGGACAAACTACTTCCTCATTAACTAACTGTTATGTTGGTTAGTTACGTGTCCTGTCAATCATCTTGACACATCGTCCCACATTTTTCATTTTTCATTTCCTACCATATTCCAGAATCAACCATACCCGCCAAGACTCCTGTTTTTCCCGGAAGTCTCACGAATTTCGTTTTTTTAATTTGTGCCGGGAAACTCCCATAATATGTATGGTCCAATCTAGTTACAAAAAACAAGACTCAAATAACTTATTAATAAAGTCATCTGGAATGGCAAAGAAAGCGTTCTTGCAGGACTCCCAGAGTTCATCAAGATTCTTTGGATTCATCTCCTCCATCTTACCCCAGACATGCTCAATAATGTTCATGTCTGGTGACTGGGCTGGCCAATCCTGGAGCACCTTAACCTTCTTTGCTTTCAGGAACTTTGATGTGGAGGCTGAAGTATGAGAAGGAGCGCTATCCTGCTGAAGAATTTGCCCTCTCCTGTGGTTTGTAATGTAATGGGCAGCACAAATGTCTTGATACCTCAGGCTGTTGATGTTGCCATCCACTCTGCAGATATTTTACACGCCCCCATACTGAATGTAACCCCAAACCATGCTTTTTGCTTCACCAAACTTGACTGATTTCTGTGAGAATCCATGCAGCCTCCAGTAGGTCTTCTGCAGTATTTGTGATGATTGGGATGCAGTTCAACAGATGATTCATCGGAAAAATCGACCTTCTGCCACTTTCCCAAATGATCAACTAGAAGTCAAGTTATTATGTGTTGCTCTTACAACTGGGATCGACGACAAGACTTTTGTCAGGTAGTGTACATTACAACCCAGTTGCGCTGTTAATTTCTGCGCAAGTGGTAGATTTGAACGCCGTCTGTAGCAATGTCAGTAGTAGTAAACCCTCACCCAGCTAATCTGCCATTCACGAGTCTTTCATGCAGAGAAATTGCCTCAGGTGTTTTCAGAATTATGCATAATGCATCTTTATGAAAGTTCACGTTGTTGCAAATTAAATATAACGCAGAAAACGTAAAACTGATATTTTCCATTGGGAAAGATATTAATTAACAATCATTCAAATATCTTTACCAAAGCATCTCCCTAAGCAATTGATCCTGTGCATCAGCCATTTCTGTAGTTTGTTAACACTTTTTACCGTGTTAGGGTCCTTCACATATCGCATTTAAAAGGGTGTGGAAAGTGTGATGCGTGTCGCTTCCTTCACCATTTTCAATGCACTTTATGCTCGCACTTCCCTGTCGTCTGTTAGGCCAGGGGTTCCCAAACTTTTCAGCCCGCAACCCCTAAAATAACAATGTCAGTGACTCGTGACCCCCAAATTCCTCAGAGGTGGTTATAAATATACAAACGTTGCTCATACAACAATAGGCCTATATAAACACCAGCATATTGACAACACAAAAAAGTGTAACAGTCTAACAACCACATTTTTATAGTCATTTATTAATTTGTTTTAATTTAATATTAACCTCAACTAAAGAGACTGGTGGGCACAATGTTTTCAGCACAAGTCTATCCTTGGTTTAATTTTGGAGACCAGCACTCAGAGATCATTCTCAATGTTCAGTTGTGATCTGTATTTATTTTTAATATATTTGATTGCCATAAAGGGGTCAGAAAGTTTAACCTGGTGCTATATAATCAATCTGCTGCAGCTGACGCTATTGCTGTGTTGTTATCTAACATAAACACACCAATCCTATGAAAAAAATAAAGGCTGATGGCTTTCATTTGCATGTTGCTGTTTTTTACTATTAAAAACTACTATTTTTATCTTCTGTGGGTTATGGTTAAAATATTGTAATAACCCCACTTTGGGAACCACTGTGTCAGGCGACCATCAACTGTTTTCTCAGTGGATGACAAACCCTTGCTGCAGCTCTGATACAAGTTTTATTCATGGAGAAAATTAAAAAGCACTGCAGTGTTTGGGTACACTGTGTTTGTCTAAAGTAATCTAGTCTACCTTTTTTTTTTCCGTATTGTCAAGTCAAGTCAAGTTTATTTATATAGCACTTTTCACAATGTAGATTGTGTCAAAGCAGCTTAACATAGTTCTAGTAAAGTCCAGATTTCAGAGTTGAAGTTTAGTTTAGTTCAGTGTGGTTTAAATTTCACTGCTGAAAGTTCAAACACTGTAGAGCAAATCCACCGAAGCACAGCTCCACAATTCCCGATCCGAGCAAGAAAGTGGCAACAGTGGCGAGGAAAAAAAACTTCACCAATTGACGAAGTGAAGGGAAAAAAAAACCTCGAGAGAAACTAGGCTCTGTTAGGAACGACCATTTTTCATCTGGCCAAACTTCCTGTTCAGAGCTGCAGTCTAGGCGCAGCGCTAGTCTGTGATGCAGTTCCTAGAGAAATGGAATATTATATGGGAAAACAGTGGGCGTGGCTTGTTTTTTCTACTGCGAGCTGATTGGATGTAGTAAAGGAGGCATTTCATTCAGAAAGATCGCAAAAAAGGGTTCTGGGAGAGTTATTACAACCTAACAGACTCCTCTGTATAACAAATCTTAACATTTTACTCAAACCCATAACTAATTAAATCTAGTAAAACCAGAGTATAGTTTGAATAATTTAATACTTTTTAATGGCTTGAAAATCTGTTTTGATCACCAAGAATGCATTTATTTGATCAAAATGACAATAAAAACAGAACCAATTTAAAATGTCAATTATTCTGCATAATCACAATCTTCAGTGTCACACAATCCTTCAGGAATCAGGCCAAAAATGTTTCTTTTTTTACATACACTCCTTTAAAAGACTTGCTAATAGTCCAAAACTCATTCATTCATTCATTTTCCTTCAGCTTAGTCATTTATTCATCAGGGGTCGCCACAGCGGGATGAACCACCAACTTATCCAGCATATGTTTTATGCAGCGGATGCCCTTCCAGCCGCAACCCAGTACTGGGAAACACCCATACACACTTATTCACACACACTCATACACTACAGCCAATTTAGTTTATCCAATTCACCTATAGCGCAAGTCTTTGGACTGTGGGGGAAACTGGAGCACCCGGAGGAAACCCACGCCAACATGGGGAGAACATGCAAACTCCACACAGAAATGCCAACTGACCCAGCTGGTACTCAAACCAGCGACCCTCTTGCTGTGATGCGATAGTGCTAACCACTGAGCCACCGTGCCGCCAATAAAGAACAATATTTTCAAGTGCACCAAACAGGTCACAGTTAATAAAATGCTTGGGTTTCCTCTTTCATTGTTTGAGCTTAGCTGAAAAATCCCATAATGCTTTTCAGTCTAGTCCCGATCACAACCCCTGCCTGCAGAAAACTACAGTCCGCATCAAACCCCAAACACCGAGATCCACTTCACAACCAGCCTGACAATACAGACGGACAAAACCCTGCTCTAAAAAATACCGAAGCAAACACACACAGTACTGACCCGCTTTCTGTTCATTCTGTCTACAGACGGAGAGAAAATCCATGGCGAAGAAAACTGGAGGAAAGACAGAGACGCAGAACACTCTAATGCGAAAGCACAGACACCTCAAGACACACACACACGCACATGCACGCACGCACACAGCTGCCTCCATGTCCTCCAGCTTCTTATCTCTGTAACCCAAAGCCTTGCAGGGACCAAAGAACAGGTTGGTCTAACTGTGTGTGTGTGATTCAGGTTTTGCCCATATTGTGGAAACCAAATGTACCTCAAGGACAGCAAATTTGAAATCACGTGCATAATGTTGTGTGTGTGTGTGTGTGTGTGTATATAGAAATACAAAAAAGCAAAGAAAAAACAAAACATTTAATTTTAATTTTGAATTTTAATTAAAAAAGATTTTTATTTATTTTAATTCAAAATGAATGTTTTAATTTTTAATAGTAGGCTAAAATGTATCTGTACTGTATATGACACGGGCCTGTTGGTTAGAACATTTCTGCAGGGGTTTGAATGTGTCAAAGTTGTAAAAGTAGACTATTAGGTAGGATTTTTTTCATTTCTTAATAAATAGCCTACTTTATTTTACAACCATTAACGATTTATATGATTTATATATGAGATTAGAATACGTGCTAGCTTTTTGTAAGTGGCTTTATGTCTTAGAATAGAGTATGGAATATTCTCAATAATATTTGTAAAGGAAACATAGGCCCTATGTGTGCCATTTAGATCAATTAATATGGAAAACGAGTGCATGTTTTTACCAAAAATAATATTGTTTTTTTTTTTTTAAATGCATGTGCGCGTAAAACAATATAATTTGCAACAAAAAATGATGGGGTTTTTCTCTAAAGAAGTTACTCCACTCCGTTTAAAGCGTCATTATGGACATTTTACGCTTTAACTAACGTGGTTCAAACGATGGATCTGCGACAAAGCAACTATGGTTTTGGGAAACACTCGTCACTACATCGTTCAACGGTGCATTGGACTATTATAATTCAGTTGCGAGTTACGTCGTTGTTTGGGAAACACACCCCTAAACTGCTCTAATCCGGAGTCTTCTGTGTCTGTGCTAATGAATGCAGACAATCACAGCTCCTCTAAAAGATGTTCCTTCACTAATTAACCTTTTCGTTCCCTATTAATCAGTGGCTTCAATTTATCCTTGTTGGAAAGACTTTAATAAAGTGACCAACGTGATACGAAGGGAACAAACAGTCTTCATACCTGCACACTATGCACTGTATTCTGCTGGCCCAATATAAAAGGCTCCATATTAAATGTTTTGTGTGCTAAATGTAGGTTTATGACCATATCAAATGTTCTTGTTGCGATTAATTATTGAAGCTTTTAGCACGATATTGACCTAAGCTGCAAATATGTTTACCTTAATATGTATAATAACAAAAAAACACAAGTGTATTGCTTTATTGCATGTACAGTTGAAGTCAAAATGATTCGCCCTCCTGGGAATTTTTTTTTTCTTTTCCAAATATTTCCCAAATGATGCTTAACAGAGCAAGGAATTTTTCACAGTATTTCCTATAATATTTTCTCTTCTGGAGAAAGTCTTATTTGTTTTATTTCGGCTAGAATAAAAGCAGTTTTTAATTTTTTTAAAAACATTTTAAGGTTAATATTATTAGCCCCCTTAAGCAATATTTGTTTCCAATTGTCTGCAGAACAAACCACTGTTATACAATGACTTGCCTAATTACCCTCCCTGCCTAGTTAAGCCTTTAAATGTCACTTTTAAGCTGAATACTAGTATCTAGTAAAATATTGTGTACTATCATCATGGCAAAGATAAAATAAATCAGTTATTAAAACTATTATGTTTAAAAATGTGTTGAAAAAAATGTTAACAGAAATTGGGGAAAAAACATATACAGAGGGGGTAATAATTCAGACTCTCTGAATGGAGCACAAGGCTAAAACCAAAATGTCTGCCAATGTCAGCTGAGTCATTTTTCCCAGAACGTCTCCAATCACACAGAGGATGAAACTGGAGGCTCTCCTGCTCGTCTTTCCACAACAGCGTCTACGACAGAGGATCCGCAGGGACTCGGTGGAGAAGCAACAACAGTCAGGTGGGATGAGGTGTTAATGATGAGCGGCACTGACAGTCCGGGACACATCCATCCCCTGCCATCATCTATCAGTCAATCCCGCCAGAACACACCGCCGGGGTTCATCTGAGCCTCCTGGCAGAGCTCTTTCAGATCTCAGAGCAGTTTATTTGAGGTTCGAAGGTAAAAAGATCAGTTTAGTTCTCAAAGAGCACTTGAGTTTATCTTGTGTAGGAGAAAGAGTGAAGGCCCCGATATACTTACATACATACATATACTACAAATATATATATCCTTTTTTAAATATTTCCCAAATGATGTTTAACAGAGCAAGGAATTTTTCGCAGTATTTCCTATAATATTTTTTCTTCTGGAGAAAGTCTTATTTGTTTTATTTTGGCTAGAATAAAAGCAGTTTAATTTTTTTTTTACATTTTAAGGTCAATATTATTAGCCCTTTAAAGCAATATTTTTTTCAATTGTCTACAGAACAAACCACTGTTATACAATGACTTGTCTAATAACTTGCAATGAGTCTGTTTCAGTGCTGTCAAGGAATTTTGGCCCACTCATTGCTGCAATGCAGCCATATTGAAGGGTTTGAACATGAACAAGGTCAGCATCTCAATTGGATTCAGGTCAGGACTTTGACTAGGCCACTCCAAAATCTTGTGTTTTTCTTCAGGCATTCAGAATTGGACTTGCTGGTGTGTTTTGGATTATAGTCCTGCTGCAGAACCCAAGTTGGCTTCAGCTTGAGGTCACTAACAGATGACCCTACATTCTCCTTCAAGATATTTTGGTTCACAGCAGAACTCATGGTTCCACTTATCACAGCAAGTCTTCCAAGTCCTGAAGCAGCAAAATACCCCCAGACCATCACACCACCACCACCACCACTACCACCACATTTGACTGTTTGTATGATGATCTTTTTCTGAAATGTGGTGTTACTTTTATGCCACACATAATGGGACACACACCTTAGAAAAAGGTGAAAATACTCTTGTCAGTCCACAGCACCACAGCACACAGCACAGTCCACAGCCACAGCACCATCCACAGTCCACAGCACCATCAGCACCGGTGCCCCCCAGGGATGTGTTCTCTCCCCACTGCTCTTCTCCCTGTATACCAATGACTGCACTGCAAAAGACCCCTCCATTAAACTCTTGAAGTTTGCTGACGACACTACTGTTATCGGCCTCATCCGGAACGGTGATGAGTCTGCATACAGACAGGAGGTGGAGCGGCTGGCTCTATGGTGCAGATGCAACAACCTGGAGCTGAACACGCTCAAAACGGTGGAGATGATAGTGGACTTTAGGAGAAACCCCCCTGCTCTCCCCCCACTCACCATCATGAACAGCACTGTGGCTGCAGTAGAGTCATTTAGGTTCCTGGGCACCACCATCTCTCAGGATCTGAAGTGGGACATTCACATAGACTCTATTGTGAAGAAAGCCCAGCAGAGACTGTACTTCCTTCGTCAGCTGAGGAAGTTCAACCTGCCACAGGAGCTGCTCGTACAGTTCTACTCAGCTGTCATCCAACCCATCCTCTGCACTTCAATCACCGTCTGGTTCGGCTCAGCTGCCAAAACCGACCTCCGTAGGCTACAGCGAATAGTCCGGACTGCTGAACGAATCACTGGCACTACCCTTCCTACACTTCAAGAACTGTACTCTTCCAGAGTGAGTAAAAGGACTTGCAAAATCACTCTGGACCCTTCACACCCAGCACACTTTCTGTTTGAACTGCTACCGTCTGGCCGGCGCTACAGAACACCGAGCACAAAAACAGCCAGACACAGGAAAAGTTTCTTTCCTCAGGCCATCTACCTCATGAACAGCTAATTATTCCCCTACAGTGCAATAAACATGTGCAATACTTTTTCATACGCACTTGTACACAGCACCTTATAACAATATACAATGCAATACTTCTCCATACGCATTTGTACACAGCACCTTATAACAGTATACAATGCAATACTTCTCCATACGCATTTGTATACAGCATCTTATAACTTGTAAAACTTGTATATTTATAACAAATCTGTACAACAATTCATCATCCAGAGCTCTTTTGTCTAACTGCATCTCTGTTTAATGTTGTCGTATTTTTTTTCTCATATTTATTTTGTGTTGTCACTTGTCACTTTATGTACACTGGTAGCTTCTGTAGCCAAAACAAATTCCTTGTGTGTGTAAGCACACTTGGCAATAAAACCGATTCTGATTCTAAAACCGATTCTGAGTACATTCCCAAAACTCTTGGGGATCATCAAGATCTTTTCTAGCAAAACTGAGACGAGCCTTTATTTTGCCCAGCAGTGGTTTTTGTCTTGGAACTGCCATGCAAAACTTTTTTGTCCAGTCTCTTATGGTGGAGTCATGAACACACCTTTCAATTGAAGCAAGTGAGGCCTGCAGATCTTTGGATATTATTGTGGGGTCTTTTGTGACCTCTTATATAAGTTGTCACTGCAATCTTGGGGTAATTTTGGTCGTCTGGCCACTTCTGGGAAGGCTCTCCACAGTTCCATGTTTTTGCCATTCGAGATAATGGCTCTCACTGTGGTTCACTGCAGTCCCAAAGCTTTAGAAATGGCTTGTATAACCTTTTCCAGAATGCTAGAATTCCAGAATTCCAGATTTCTTTGGAGGGCTGCACGGTGGCGCAGTGGGTAGCACGTTCGCCTCACAGCAAGAAGGTCGCTGGTTCGAGTCTCGGCTGGGTCAGTTGGCGTTTCTGTGTGGAGTTTGCATGTTCTCCCCGTGTTCGCGTGGGTTTCCTCCGGGTGCTCCGGTTTCCCCCACAAGTCCAAAAACGTGGTATAGGTGAATTGGGTATTTGTGTGAATGAGTGTGTATGGATGTTTCCCAGTGATGGGTTGCAGCTGGAAGGGCATCCGCTGCGTAAAACATATGCTGGATAAGTTGGCGGTTCACTCTGCTGTGGCGACCCCAGATTAATAAAAGGGACTAAGCCGAAAAGAAAATGAATGAATGAATGAATTGACGTCTAGCTTTTGAGGATCTTTTGGTCTACTTCATTTTGTCAGGCAGGTCCTATTTAAGTGATTACTTGATTTCGAACAAGTGTGGCAGTAATCAGGCCTGAGTGTGGCTAGAGAAAATGACTCAGGTGTGAAAAAGCAGAGTTAAGTTATGTTTCAACAGGGGGGAAAAATTGTGCCCTTTTTCACACAGGGCGGTGTAATTTTAGATTTTGTTTTCCGTTAATAATAAAAATCTTCATTTAAAAACTGCATGTTGTATTACCTGGGATATGTTTGTCGACTAGTATTTAAATTTGTTTGATGATCTGAAACATTAAAATCTGACAAACATGTAAAAAAAAAGAAAAAAAGAAAAAAAAGAAAAAAGAAATCAGGGGCAAACACTTTTTCACACCCCTGTATATGATGTCAGCTGATGTCAGTTTGACAGATTAGGGAAAATATGATTAGCCATGCGCCTACAACTACTAGTTTAGTGTGAGTAAAAGATGAGAGGAGGAGAGAAAAAATTTATATGTTCCATTATAGTCGGAAATAATTAATCATACTGGAATAAAATCCTGCAGTAACTTCCAGTTCACACAGACTTGTGATTCATTTCAGAGAGAAAAAATGAGCAATCAGTGCTCATGCCCAAATTAGGGATAATGTAGTTTAGTCTTGTTAATTTTACCATTCATTCATTCATTCATTCATTCATTTTCCTTTGGCTTGATCCCTTTATTTATCAGGGGTCGCCACAGCGGAATGAACTGCCAACTTATCAAGCATATGTTTTACACAGTGGATGCCCTTCCAGCTGCAACCCAGTACTGGGAAACATCCATACACACTCATTCACACACACACACACACACTACGGTCAATTTAGTTCATCCAATTCACCTATAGCACATGTCTTTGGACGGTGGGGGAAACCGGAGCACCCGGAGGAAACCCACACCAACACGGGGAGAACAACTGACCCAGCCGGGACTCGAACCAGCGACCTTCTTGCTGTGGGGCGACAGTGCTAACTACTGAGCCACCGTGTCACCCCTTAATTTTACCAAAAAATAACAAATTACGTAGGATTAAAAACTTTTAAAAGAGCATTTTGTAAAAATGGATCAAAAGCTTAAAATATTAAATTAAGAGTTTAAACAATTGTTAATAGAACATTTTATTTGATTTATAATAATAATAATAATAATTATTATTATTATTTTTCATTTTATGAATTTCTGGACTCGGCCAGACTCGACTCGGCCTCGGATGTTACGGACTCGGACTTGAGTCCAACTCTGCCCCTTTTGGGACTTGGTCTTGAGTTGGACTTGACAAAGGTGGACTCGACCCCAACACTATTAAAAAGAAATACAAAATTCTGTATTCGTATATTATGTTTCTTCTATTTGTACTACTTTATTTATATATATATATATATATATATATATATATATATATTCATTTATTTCTTTTTTTTTTCGGCTTAGTCCCTTTATTAATCTGGGGTCGCCACAGCGGAATGAACCGCCAACTTATCCAGCATATGTTTTACGCAGCGGATGCCCTTCCAGCTGCAACCCATCACTGGGAAACATCCATACACACAAATACACTACGGACAATTTAGCCTACCCAATTCACCTATACCGCATGTCTTTGGACTGTGGGGGAAACCGGAGCACCCGGAGGAAACCCACGCGAACACGGGGAGAACATGCAAACTCCACACAGAAACGCCAACTGACCCAGCCGAGGCTCGAACCAGCGACCTTCTTGCTGTGAGGCGAACGTGCTACCCACTGCGCCACCGTGACGCATATATATATATTGTTTCTGTTTTCTTTATATTTCATAACAGTAATCAGAGTGGATAGCAAAGTAAGAATTTCACTACAGGAATGTGCAAATGACACATTTATTTTTGTTAATGCATTGTATTAAGCGTATTGCACACACAAAAAAACAGCGAATGTACAAAAGCAGCACAACATCGCAAATACAGAGGTTATTGAGTGCATGTTACATAAACGTGACAGTGTGTGTAGCCCTGTGTGAGCTGCTGAGAGCGTGTCAGTGACGCTGTGTGAGCTCCTGAGAGTGTGTGTGTGACGCTGGATGCTGAACACATCTGGCAATCCACTGTATTTTCAATATATTCTCCTGAAAGTGTGCACAAATGATGCTCCACATGTCCCTCCCTCCCCACATGACAAAATACTATAGTAAATACTAGAGTGTTTTGATCCATACTACAGTACAATGTATTATACAGTATATATAATAGTATTTTCAACTCTTTGTAATGAATGCTACAGCATACTGTATTATTAACAATAGTGAATTAATAAAACTGCAATAAATACTGTAATATACCTTAGATTTGACTACAGTAAACTGTGGTGCATTGTAGTATAATATAACCTATAATTGTATTTGTTTATATTACTATAGCTGTTGTGTTACCAAAGCAACTATAGAATTACAGATCAATTCAAGTAGTTCACTATAGTATGGTTCCAATAACACTATAGTATATACTATAAATTACCGTAGTATTGTTGGCGCATGTGCGGAGGATGATAACATTCCTGCTTTCTGGGAAGTGGCTAAGCCTTGCGTTTGTAAGCTTCCGAGGATACAATGGATTGCATAAGCGCACGCTGGCAGAAAATCAGCATTTTATTTCCAGACCTAATAAGCCAGAAACCTGCGGCTGAAGTATGGAGTCAGATCAGTCTCAAAAATAATACATTTGCAAAAGTACAACTCATACAGGGACGGCACGATTCACATTTAATAATAATTATTATAATAATTTAATAAAATACAATTCGCTAATTCAAAAGACTTTTTGTGAATTCACAAGTAAAAATCATAAATATTTCCCCAAATGAATTGGATATGTGCATTTATGAATTTACAAATTGTGTGTTGTGTATTTACGAATTGTGTTGTGTATTTACGAATTGTGTTGTGTATTTACGAATTGTTTTGTGTATTTATGAATTGTGTTTTGTGAATTTACGAATTGTTTTGTGAATTTATGAATTGTGTTTTGTGTATTTATGAATTGTGTTTTGTGTATT
>CAIGQV010019532.1:2931098-2944324 GCA_903798115.1 Danio jaintianensis
ATCAATCAATCAATCAATCAATCAATCAATCAATCAATCAATCAATCTGAATAGACCAACCTACGGCAGCTAGCTCTCTGCAACTCTCACATGGTTGCCCACAGAAGCTAAGCAGGGCTGTGCCCGGTCAGTACCTGGATGGGAGACCACATGGGAAAGCCAGGTGGCTGCCGGAAGTGGTGTTAGTAAGGACAGCAGGGGGCGCTCAACCTGCGGTCTGTGTGGGTCCTAATGCCCCAGTATATTGAAGGGGACTCTATACTGCTCAGTGAGTGCCTTCATTCGGATGAGACGTTATACCGAGGTTTCAACTCTCTGTGGTCATTAAAAATCCCATTTTTAAGGGTAGGGGTTTAACCCCGGCATCCTGGCCAAATTTGCCCATTGGCCTCTGTCCATCATGGCCTCCTAGCCATCCCCATATGATAATTGGCTTCATCACTCTGTCTCCTCTCTACCAATCATCTGGTGTGCGGTCTGGTGTAATATGGCTGCCATTGCGTCATCCAGACGGATGCTGCACACTGATGGTGGATGAGGAGATTCCCCCCAATGTGTAAAGCACTTTGAGTGTCCAGAAAAAGCACTATATATATGTAAGGAATAATTATTATTATTGCTTGACCAAAGTGCTTTACACCAGTAAAAACAAATTATACAACACAACTAAAAAGCAAACAATGCCAAAACAATACAAGAAATGTAAATAAAATACAGCAAAACCTTAAAACAGAGATGATTTAATGATTAAAACTAAAACTTTAACCATAACTTCTGATGCACATAAATTCACCATCAGATGCCAGAACACGGTGCAATTTCCACCCATAAAACAATCCCTGCCCACACAGACATACGGTCAGAAAACAGATTTAGCCTGGTAGCGTTAGCATTCTCCATCTATGCCTGGCTCCAGTCCAGTGCTTTTCTAGTAATGGCTCAGTGTTTGGGCCTGGACTCTCCACGGATTGGCAAGGGAACTGACAGAACCATCACGGCTTTGAACGCAGCGGTGGCCTGGACCAGAACCCAGCTCCTCATTGTGTCTCGCTCTTGTTCCTGTCCTACTTTTCAGCCGTCCGAACAAGAGCTCGTCTAATACAACATCAGCTGACCCAAATCTAGAGGGCTCCATCGGGTGATCTACATGAAGATTTCCCAGAGTGACACGTCGTTCGGTGTAAAGTGGCATATGTGTGCGCAATTTCAGGGCTGAATATCACCTAAGGGGAGACTGGAGCCGGAAAACGTCTCATAGTGCAAACGAGATTTTAGCAAAACCTGCACAGACGCTATACTGTATAAACTGAAGGTTCTTACTGTATTTCTAATAACATAGAAACTAATTAAGCCAAAATATATTAAACTATTGAATTGTTCAAATAAATTAAGTTGAACTGTACTGTATATATGTATTAAAGTCATCTTGACAGCATGCTAAGCTGTAGACAATGTGCTCTGCCAGGCTGTTAGCATGTTTTGTGCTTGATAGCCTGTTATAAGTGGTTGTTAGCATGCTGTTTGGTTTGCTGTCATGCTTCAAATTGTTGTTAGCATGTTGTTTGGTTTGCTTTCTTGCTTTAAATTGTTGTTGTTAGCATGTTGTACAGTTGTTAACGTTCTAAGTGGTTAGCATGCTGTTTGGTTTGCTGTCATACTTCAAATTGTTGTTAGCATATTGTACAGCTGTTAGCATGCTCTAAGTGGTTGTTAGCATGCTGTTTATTTTGCGGTCATGCTTCAAATTGTTGTTAGTATGTTGTACAGATGTTAGCATCTTCTAAGTGGTTGCTAGCATGCTGTTTGGTTGCTGTCATGCTTCAAATTGTTGTTGTTAGCATGTTGTACAGTTGTTAGCATGTTCTAAGTGATTGTTAGCATGCTTTTTGGTTTGCTGTCATGTTTCAAATTGTTGTTAGCATGTTGTACAGTTGTTAGCATGTTCTAAGTGGTTGTTAAAATGCTGTATAATTTGCTGTCATGCTTCAAATTGTTGTTGTTAACATGTCGTATAGTCGTTAGCATGTTCTAATTGATTGTTAACATGCTGTACAGTTGTTAGCATGCTGTTTGGTTTGCTGTCATGCTTCAAATTGCTGTTAGTAGTCATGCAGTTGTTAACATGTTCTAAGTGGTTGTTAACATGCTGTTTGGTTTGCTGGCATGCTTCAAATTGTTGTTGTTAGCATGTCGTATAGTTGTTAGCATATTCTAAGTGGATGTTAGCATGCTCTTTAGTTTGCTGTCATGCTTCGAACTGTTGTTGTTAGCATGTTGTGCAGTTGTTAGCATGTTCCAAGTGGTTGTTAGCATATTGTTTGGTTTGCTTTCTTGCTTCAAACAGTTGTTAGCATGTCATACAGTTGTTATTATGTTCTAAATGGTTGTTAGCATGCGGTTTAGTTTGCTGTCATGCTTCAAATTGTTGTTAGCATGCAGATGTTAACACATTTTGAGTGTTTATTAGCATGCTGTTTGTTTAAAGACTGCTTTGTGTGGCCGTTAGCATGCTATTCAGTTTGTTAATAAGTTTCAAGTGGTTGTTAACATATTATAAGTAGCTGTTAGCATGTTATTCATATATATCTTATTTAGAATGGTTGTTAGCATGTCATGCTGTTGTTAACGTGTATCAAGTGTGTCATTTCTAGCCTGTTCTGACTATTCGTTAGCATGTCAGGCAGTTGCTAACAAATTACAGATGTTTGTGTTGTTAGCATGCTAAACATTGTGAACATGTTCAGAATGCTATTTGGCTTTTAGCATATTAGTGTAGCCCTGAAGCAATTAAATTAAATGGGAAATTCTAGTCAGCTCTGAGATGCTGCTTTGTACAAAAATTAAATGACCAATTACCATCAAAAATCTCCGATTAAACTCAGCTGGTGATTTGATTCGGAGCGATCATGGGACACATTATTAGTTCAGATTCAGATCAAATTAATATGACCATCTAATGCCAGCAAATTGTACATTTTCCCAATTATTGTCCACATAAACATATAAGATGTAAACAGGGTAAACCGTTTACAGGGCAAACACCACAGAATGATTGTCACTGCACTTCAACATCCATATCCTTCACATATCCTTCATCATTCTGGTTTTTTTTTTGTCTTCCTGCTCTTATTCGCTATTGAGAGATGCTTTCAGTCTCATCAGATTGTTTGCATTCATGTCCTACTTCTGCCTAGTTGCAGTATGCAGAAATCCTCCTAATGTAGTAGAGCGGCCTACTTACATCCAGTGGAAATAATACAGTAAGAGTAGCAGCTCATTCCTTAAGAAATCTTGAAGAATTCTTGAATATATTAAAATGTGAAAATCTATATAAATCCCATTACTAGCTCAATAAATGACTGGGATATTTGTGTGTGTCTGGTAGAACATAAAATATACAGTATGTACAGTAGAAACATCATTATGTCTATGGGAAGTCCCCATAAAGACAGCTGTACAAGTGTGCTAGTAACATGTTAGTTAATGCTAGTAAAATTCTAGACAAGCTACAAGCATGTTACCGACATGTTAATACTCTTAACATTAAGTTAAAATAGGTTAGCCATAAGCTAAAACAAGGCTCCAACATGCTAGAACTGTGCTAAAGTGCTAACAATGTGATAATTTATGCTAGAAACATTTACATTCATCCATAGTGACTTACTCAAAGCCGTTTAAAAACTTTATCAATATGTAAATTCAAGCTAGCAACATGTTAAACATGCTAGCAATAGGCTATTTATTAAAGCAAAACACTTGACATGCTAGAAACATTTTAGTAACATGCCTAAACTAAAATTAGCAACTTGTTAAAACATGTTAGCAACAAGCTTTCCTTTTACCCTGTGCTACAAGCATGTTAACATGTTCATTAATCTTAACATTAAATTAAACAGATTAGCCATGTGCTAAAAACATGGTTACACCCAAGGTGCTTGACGTGTTGACAACGTGTTAACAGTGTGTTAACACCCAACGTGCTAGAATTGTGTTAAGGTGCTAACAATGTAATAATTTATGCAAGAAACATTTACATTAATCCAAAGCGACTTACTCAAAGCGGTCTAAAAACATGCTAGCAACAGCTAAAACATGTTGACCATCTGATAATGTTAGCAATATTTTAATTCATGTTAGTATAGTGTTAAATCAAGTTAAACCTCATCAACATGTAAGTTCATGCTAGCAACATGTTAAACACGCTAGCAATAGGCTATTTATTAAAGTAAAACACTTGACATGCTAGAAACATTTTAGAAACATGCCTAAATTAAAATTAGCCTATTGTTAAAACATATTAGCAACATGCTTTCTTTTTACCTTGTGCTACAAGTATGTTAGCAACATAATTAATATTAACATTAGGTTAAAATAGGTTAGCCATATGCTTTAACATGCTAGGATGTTGCAAAAGTGCTAACAATGTGGTAATTTATACTAGAAACAAACATTTACATTCATCCAAAGCAACTTACTCAAAGCTGTTTAAAACCATGCTAGCAACAGCTAAACATTTTGACCATCTGATAAAGTTAGCAATCTTTTAATTCATGTTAGTACAGTGTTAAAACAAATTAAACTTGACCAACATGTAAATTCATGCTAGCAACATGTTAAACATGCTAACAACATGCTATTTATTAAATCAAAACACTTGACATGCTAGAAACACTTCCTTTTACTTTGTGCTACAAGCATATTAGCAACATGTTAATTAATCTTAACATTAAGTTAAATTAGCTAGTCATGTGTGCTAACAAGGTGGTAATGTATGCTAGAAACAAGCAAAAAAAATTGAAACATGCTAGCAACAGTTAAAACATGTTGACAATCTAGTAATGTTAGCAATCGTTTAATTCAAACACGTAAATTCATGCTAGCAACATGTAGCAGTAGCCCATTTATTAAAGCAAAACACTTGACATGCTGGAAACTTGTTATAACATGTTAGCAATAAACATTTCTTTTACTTTGTGCTACAAGCATGCTAGCATCATGTTAATTAATCTTAACGAAGTTAAAATAGGTTAGCCATGTGCTAAAACATGGTTTCAACATGTCAGAATTGTGCTAACAAGGTGGTAATTTATGCTAGAAACAAGCATTGTTATTGTTGTTAAAGCAAACCACTAGGCATGCTGGAAACATTTTAGTAACATACCTAAATTAAAATTAGCAACTTGTTAAAACATGTTGACCAAGTGTTAAAACATGCTAGCAACAAGTTTTGTGTTTACCTGATACTAAGCAAGTGAGATTTTATTTTGACCATTGAACATGGAAGAGCCAGTTTGTGCTCAAACCTAAAAATCGTCCTAAACATGTGTAACTGTAACAGGAAAGAGGCTAATACTAAAGATTTTAAAGCAGCTAAAGCACAACTTGCTACAGTTATAGAATGCTAATTGTGAATTTAAATGTATATCAGCTTTCATTTCTAAATAAAACAGTAGGAAGACATGCTTACTCTCTCCTTAAATATAATTGAGAGGGAATTAAATACATAAATAGTCATGATGATTTGAAGAAGTTGCTAACACCGATAACATCTGGCATCAAAACACAGAACTGGTACGTTAAAAATCATTCAAGGGTGTGCTGAAAGTCCCATTCAGATTTTCACTCTCACAGCTGTTCCTGAACTACAATAGCATCAATGCTAATTAAGTTTCCACAACCTTCTCAGACGCAAATGCACTGATTCCTGTAAACCACACTGAAAGTGAGTAACCTGTTAAAATCAAAACCATCCGCAAAATCAAACTTCCAGACCCACACACAATACAACTGAGCTCATTGTCAGGGTATTATTTAAGCATACTTCTAAGCAGGATCACTATAGTTAGCTTAGACTAAATTACACAACAATTTGAAATAAAATAAACATTCACTGAAGTAAAACGTATAAAAAACATGTTATGACTTTAACCAGATTAAGATAATAGAAATCTGTGTTTACATAGATTCTTAATCAGAGTATTGTCGCCATGAAGCATGAGTTAAGCATGAGTTTTTCCTCTATCGTGATGCACATCCACTTGAAACAGTCATGAAATTAGAAATAATTGTAGGGCAGGGCATGTGGACTGATAACCAAGGACTGATAACCACACCCTAAATGACTGATAGCCCCGCCCTAAAGAACTGATAGCCCCACCCTAAAATACAGATAGCCCCGCCCTTAAGAAAGAATAGCCCCATCCTTAGTGACTGATGCCCCCCAAAGGACTGATAGTTCCACCCTAAAGGACCTATGGCCCCATCCTAAAGGAAGGATAGCCCCGCCCTTAATGACTGATCCCCCTGATAAAGGACTGATAACCCCGCCCTAAATGACTGATGGCTCTACCCTCAATAACTAGTAGCCCCACCCTAAAGGAAGAATAGCTCCATCCTTAATGACTGATGCTCCCCCCAAAGGACTGATAGTTCCACCCTAAAGGACTGATGGCCCTACCCTAAACAATTAATAGCCCCACCTTAAATGACTGATAGCCCCACCCTAAAGAACTGATAGCCCCACCCCAAAATACCAATAGCCCCGCCCTAAAGGAAGAATAGCCACATCCTTAATGAATGATGGCCCTGCCCGAAATAACTAATAGTCCCGCCCTAAATGACTGATATACCCGCCCTAAAGGACCAATGGCCCCGCCCTAAAGAACTGATAGCTCCGCCCTAAAGGCATTACGTGTGACCAGAAGAGAAAAGTCATTTGGATGGGGAGGGAAGGTTATGGTAGTAATTCTAAGGGCAAATATTAGTTTCTTTACAAAATAAGGAAGTGCACAGATACATTGTTTATAGCAAACACTACTATATACAAAAATAAGGGTACATTTTGTTTTCATGCTGATATTAATCCCGTTATCCTAATATTATTGTCCAAGCAAATGCACTGATTGTCCTCCATCATCAGAATGCTCTCCAGCGTCCACGTCCTGACCCGACCCGACCCCGTCTGCAGGACTGAGCCACACATTCTCTGTGTCTCTGAGCTGTCCGGCTGATTCCTCAACACACTGTCAGTCAGTCTGACTCTCACTGCAGTCTGGAGGACCAGCGGATCTGTCCTGAGGAAAACCACCAGAGACCAGCTCAACACTGGAGAACCAAGACAGCTGTCACACTGAAACCGTCTGCTACATTTTGTCTGGCAAAATGTAATTTCAGCTAATTTTATTATTAATCTACAATTCATTCATTTTCTTTTCAGCTTAGTCCCTTTATTCATCAGGGGTATCTAAAGCGGAATGAACCACCAACTTATCCAGCATATGTTTTACGCAGCGGATGCCCTTCCAGCTGCAACCCATCACTGGGAAACACCCATACACTCTCATTCACACACATTAAGTATTATTAAGCTATAAATTTAGCTTACCCAATTCACCTATAGCGCATGTCTTTGGACTGTGGGGGAAACCGGAGCACCTGGAGGAAACCCACGCCAACACGGGGAGAACATGCAAACTCCACACAGAAATGCCAACTGACCCAGCCGAGGCTCGAACCAGCGACCTTCTTGCTGTGAGGCGACAGCGTTACCCACTGCGCCGCTAATCTATAATTAATGATCTCAAAATATATATTCTATTCTATTGTGGTTTAGATTTATTTATTTATTGATACATTCTGTTATTAGATTTTCTGAATATTAATTAATTTACTTATTTAAAACCAGTGATTTTAGCTTCGACTTATTTACATATTTTTAATTTATCTAGCAATTTCAATCTATTTAGACAAAACAGTGTACAATTATTGTTTTCCGTGATCAGTTTTGCTATGATGTAAAAATTATCATCTTATTTTAATCTCGTTTTAATTTTGAGCAAACCTCAAAATTAATATCCAGTTTTCATGCTGAAAATGTTAATGTTGTGATGCCCAAATTTAATAGGATACAAATGACATTATAAATAATGCATGCGTTTACATAATAATGGTACTGTTTTCAAAAAACAATGAAAGCTACTAAAGATTTTATTAATTTCAGTTGGCTCATTTCTTAGTTAATAAGGTATTAAAATTGTAATTATAATCTAATTACCAGTAAGAATAGTTTTATTAAATTGATTTAATCACTAATAAAATTCATTTTTTTATGAATATTAACAGCTACTGTAAGAAATCTGTCTTTTTTTTCCCTAAAATGGTATTCAAAGCCACATTGGGACCATTTCACACTGAATAAAGCCCATAATCAGTACCTGAGGGTGATCATTGTCATAGTAGTCTATGCTGTTATTCTACCATGACGTCGCAGAAATAGAAACTGTTTAATTCGAAATTTTGCATGTTAATGTCGCAGATGGTTAGTACAAAACTCGTTTTAACATGAAAAAGATACTTTTATCACATGTAGTTAAGACACAATATTAAAGTCTTCACCCGACAGAATCACCCGTCCCATTTTAAAAAACACTGTCTGACCCGCACAACTCATCTTGATTTTCTCCTTTTCTCTTCATTCCCTACTCTCTTTCTCTACACCAGTGGTCTCCACATTCCCGTCCGGCCTCAGCTTGACCTCTCTGCCAGTGGACGGACCACTTAACATGAATTTTCCCGCCTGTGGAGCGGCGCAGGGAACGGCGCAGTGATTGAGCGCTGATTGCTGTGGGCCACTTCATCATCATTTCATCTCATCTCAAGGACTAAAACTTCAGGAGAACGAGGAGGGAATGCTGCGGGATGGGGCGAGCTTCCTTTGTGAGACGGTTTTAATAATACTGAAATGGCTAGACAAATATAAAAATGCTAATATTTGTAAGTTAAATGGAGTTCACTACTGTTGTTTGCTATATTTAAATGGCTTTGATGCTCTAAATATAGCCTAGACTAAAAACATGGAGGTTGTTATGCTTTCGAGAATTCAAATCTTAGCCGTATATTACATTTCCACTCACTCTTGATTACATTTGCATTTGTTCTTGGCAGATATTGTTTTTTTTCTGCTGCACGGACTTAAGTGCATACAATGTGCTGATGGCGATTATGAAAGTAAATTTGTCTTGATGTGAGGAAAGCAGGGTTGCCAGGTCTGCATAAAACCTTCCAACATGCTATTTAAAGGGTCACGAAACACCAAAACACATTTTTTGAGATGTTGACAGTCATATATGTGCCCCACGCTGCTAAAAACACTATTAGGACACATGTATTTCACAAAAAAAGTGAAAATTGGTTGTTTTTGCGTTATTTCGAGCAAATTCGTTCCTCCGGTAGAAATGTTGTTGCTACGCCACGGCAATTAGATCCTTGTGTGTATTCCAGCGTGCAGACTGGATTTCTGTACCGGCGAGTACAACGTGACGTCTTTGAGCTTTTAGCATTAATTCATGAGAAAGATTTACAAGTCTTTCCAGACCGCCAATCAGCGAGCTCTATTGTATATGAGGTGCAACTTCATTAATATGCGTGATAGCTCCCATTTTTACCTGTTACAGTGTTCAGACGGCAGAGAGACGCCACATTGTTGACAACCGTAATTAAAACAAGTGGAAGAAGAAGAATTGTTTGGAGACATGGGTCGTCAGTGTTGCGTTTATAAATGTGCTGCTAGGAAGGTTTTGTTTTCAATTTCCCGCTATGAAAGCGCAGCTGGACTCACGTGTGGATTACAGCGACACGCGACAGAAATAAGTTTGTAAGGAACATTTTTTACCCGAGAGCTTTTTGCATCTGGAACTGGTGAAATCTGGATTTGCTACTCGTCTCTTTTTCAAAAAGACACGGTTCCAGCTGGTGTTGATTGTCCTGTCTCTACAGATTTGGTAAGTGTGTGATCAGTGTTCTTTGTTTATGTTTAAATTCAGATGACAAAGTTAGTTAGTATCGTCAGCAGTACTCTTTCAGTTTTTAAAAACATACCTTAGTCAAAATATGTTAACTATTTAGTTACTAAGTTTACAGTACGTTAATATCACTACAATATTATGGACTGAAAGAGCTGCTGTAAATGCTGCTCTCCGAATGTAAATGTAAACACCTTAATCAAACTATTACCATCGTGTAGAATTTTCGCCGCATTTTGTGACAGGATAGTCTATACACACACGGCTTTCTGATGCTACCTACCGAGTGCATCTAAGTTACCGAAAAATGCGGAGGTTTTTTTTTCTCCCATACTGCGTGCGGAATCAAACATTCCATTAAAACTACACTCTTCCAGCAGTTCCTCACATCGAATATCTCGTTTGTCACGAGGGGCATGCATGAAATATTCCTCAATGAAAATGAAAGTGCCAAACTGCAGTTAAAGTCGACAAATTAATAATTTGGCAAATAATTTGATTACTAATGTCCATGTAAACAGTTACTGTCTTTCTCCCCTGCGTCTGTGGGTTGTTTTGCCTCTGTGAAAATCAGCGCGTGCTTTAATCGAAAACTCCCATTTTTATGCAAACCCTTCCCTCTTTCCCTCCCCCAACACTCCCACCTAAACAGAGCTGGACTCACCCACATTCCTGACTTTTTTCAAACTAGAGGTGCTGAGACAGGGGGGTTTCATGGCCCTTTAACAATCATCACTGGAGCTGATAGTGCAAACAGATACAAATGAGATGATACCTGTTCACATGAATTCACTCATTAATTTATTTTCCTTCGGCTTAGTCCCTTTATTCATCAGGGGTCGCCACAGCGGTATAGGTGAATTGAGTAGGCTAAATTGTCCGTAGTGTATGTGTGTCAATGAATGTGTATGGATGTTTCCCAGTGATGGGTTGCAGCTGGAAGGGCATCCGCTGCGTAAAACATATGCTGGATAAGTTGGCGGTTCATTCCGCTGTGGCGACCCCAGATTAATAAAGGGACTAAGCCGAGAAGAAAATGAATGAATGAATAACGCACCATTCATAAATCTCTCACTTGTAATATTTGAGCATATTTACTGTACAAAACCTGTCAGTGAACTATGAAGGCAAAAAATTAAATAAATGAATAAAATAATCCTTCATTAATCGTAATCGAGTTCAAATGTTCAATTAATCCAGATTTTGACTTTAGGCCAAATCGTCCAGCCCCATAATATACTATATTATACTATAGACGACAATAACAAGTAGCTTCTGATATAATGTGATGAAGTATACATATATTTATATGTAAATATGCAATTTACCACACTTGTAAAGTGCTGGAAAAGCTTATAAATTCACCTAGAAAGTGCTTGAGAAGTGCTTAAATTTGACTTCGGAAGAGGTGTAAGAACACTATTTAAAAAATATGTCCGTTTTGATATATTTAAAGTCAGAAATTTACAAAATGTCTTCAAGGCACATGGTCTTATTTTGGCATAAAGGACAAATCTGTCATTTGGACCCATTTAATGTATTTATGGCTATTCCTACAAATACAGCCGTGCAATTTTTTGAGGTCCAGGATCAAAAATCTGTTCACAGTATTAAAAAAACATCTCAGATATTGAATGTTACCGGAAGCCCAAAGTATGTGTTTTAACACATAAAGACATTTTTTAACCATGAATGCTCTCTACACTCAAGTGCTAGTTTGGTCTTTTTCTAATTAATACATTTTTCCACAAGATGGCAACACCAGCATGACCCACCAACCTCACATTGAAACCTCAAGAGCCATATAAAAAGAAATCAAAGTCTGTGATCTCTTTAAAACAAATGAATTCCTGCCCGATAGCAGAGAAAATCTCCAGACTGATCTCGGTGACGTCAGCTCTGCTAGTAAACTGGACAGAACTCCTTAGAGCATCTAATCGTGTGCCAAACACAGTCCCCTGATGCACCCCGCCACAGACACCAGCCCTCAGCGGCTCAGAGTTTCTGCTTTGGTGACTTGCCCTGATCATTCCATCTGTCTCCAAACTAGGCATGTGCCGGTATAAGATTCTGATTCCTTTAGAACTTGAAAGGGTGTCTTTGGATATCTTTCTTTTCTTTGGATATAAAGTAAGCCACTGCATTGTTCAGGTCTACAGGATGTTGGTTTATAAGCGATTTGTTGTTCAGATGTTTGCTGAATCGTGTGCTGACCAGTAGCTTTTGATGTGGATGGTTTTTGATACTGTTGTCCTAAAGAACTAAATAAAATAGTCGCTAAAAAAAACACCTTACATATACAGTAGGAATGGTATAACAGAAGCGGTTTTAAAACCTTGACTTTTCCAAACCGCGGTAAACCTTGAAACCGGTTATCATCCCATGCCTACTCCAAACCATCTCCCCTTCTCTGTTTTGGAGTCCTGCAGACTGGGTCAATAGGCGCTGGGTTGTATGACAGCGTCTGAAACAATCAGGTCAAGGTCATGCGTGATCTTGTGTGTCGCCCACTTTGGCGAAACATTTAATAATAACTTTGAAAGAGGAAGGTTTGTCTCTCATGAAGGTGGAATGTAGTTTTATTCATTTGTCATTTGTCACATTTGCATCTTGATGGGAGATGTTTGGCCTTTTCCAAATATCCACGCCAGGTATGAATGAAGTATTTCTCTGTATTTTTCGTATTTCCACATTTTTGGAATCTAACCTTAGGTGTCTAGGAGGATTAATGTGTGTCAGACTGTAAGTTTGCATGGGCCTATCACAGAATCGGAAAGTCAAATAGTTTCATTTCAAACCAAATGGAGATCCTTTTAAATCAAATCTGAATGTTTTCTTCCTTCCATTGAAACTCTATATATAATTAAAATGATATAATTCCAATAGTTATTATATAATTCTCCATCATTGAAATAATTCCGTATGATTGATCGGTGTGATTCTTGTCAAGGATTTTTTAAAGTAGATATTAACCATGATCAGCAAATCATGAATAAAGCATTCAAAGTTATTCACAGAAGCTCAAGCATGATGAGCAATATCAATCAGATATATTCTTGTGAATTTGAGGAAAACCAATAGTTTGAATTGAGGGCATGAAGGTTTGAGCTTCTGCAACAATCAATGAGGTTTGAGCTTTTAAGAGAACCAATGAGGCTTGAGCTTTTGCAATAACCAATGAGGCTTGAGATTCTGTAAGAACCAATAAGGTTTGAGCTTCTGCAAGAACCAATAAAGTTTGAGCTTCCATGAAAACCAATGAGGTTTGAGCTCTGCATAAACCAACAAAGTTTAAACTTCTGCGTGAACCAAGGATGTTTGAGCTTCTGTGAGAATCAATGAGGTTTAAGCTTTTGCGAGAACCAATGAAGACCAATGTTTGAGCTTCCATGAAAGCCAATGAGGTTTGAGCATCTGTATAAACTA
>CAIGQV010019532.1:2954630-2971230 GCA_903798115.1 Danio jaintianensis
AAATGTATTGTTTATTGTTTGTTCATGTTAGTAAGTGCATTAACTAACACAACCTTATTGTAAAGTGTTATACTATTGCAATTTAGTTAATACTAGTGTTTTTGAAGTGTATTATACTGTATTATACCATTAACAACTCTTATTATTGAATGCTAGTGTGTACTGTAGTATTAACTATAGAGTACTGATCAAATATAAGTATAGTTTATACTACAGCAAACTCCTATATTAAAAATATAGCAATTTATAGTAAATACTAGCAACTGAATTAATCTGCAACTGAGTATATTATACTACAATACACCAAAGTTTAATGTAGTGAAACTAAAGTATACTGCAGTAGTTTTTGTTTTTAAGTTCATCAGTCTACTACTGTTAATACTACAGCATTCTTGTAAATACTTTATTACAGTAATCCACACTTTACTATAGCAGGGTTCAAAAACACCATAGTATTCACTAAAAATCACTATAGTATTTTTTCATGTTGGCTGTGGTGTACTGTAATGTAGTACACCTTATAGTTGTAGAAAACTACAGTATTTGGTCATTTGTTTATATTGCTATAGATGAGTATTACCACAGATTTATTCAAGTAAGCTTACTTTACTACAGTATGGTTTTAAAAACACTATAGTATTTTTTTCATATAAGTAAAATAACAGTCTCAAAATAGATCATGAAATATATATATATATTATTATTTTTAAATTAATTAATTTATTAATATATATATATATTTATATATTTATTTATTTTTCTACGATATATATTGCGATATTGAATATATAATTTCACCAGATGAAATCAATTTGTCTATTTGGAAAGAATTCATAATTTGATACATTGGGATGATTTTGTACGGGAGTGCATCAACATAAAATAAATCAATCACAAACATTGAGAGATATAGTAGAGCAACGATACTGTACAAATAAAATATACAGTGCTTTATGATTTTCTGGAAGTTTAGCAATATGTAGATACACAAATTTAATAATCAAATGTAAATTAACACCATATATAGTCTTCATCATATATATACATAAATGCAATTAATTTTCCTTAAAGTTAAAAATCTCATTTCTTATGCCTCAATATTTTTTTACTGAATTAAATAATAAAAACTGAATTAAATAATAAAAATAAATAATAAATGTTTTGGTAACTTTGTTTAAACGTTGCAAAAACTCCACAAATCATGAGTGTTTTCAAATGTGTTTTTTCAAATTCTGGTCAATAATAATACAATAATAATATCGATTCAACAATGCAGATCTTGCAATGTGATTATTGCGGATGCGCACATTGCGATATCGATGCTGAAATTATATATTGTGCAGCCCTAATATATATATACATATATATATATATATATACACATATATACACATATATATATGGGCGACGCGGTGGCGCAGTGGGTAGCACGTTCGCCTCACAGCAAGAAGGTCGCTGGTTCGAGCCTCGGCTGGGTCAGTTGGCATTTCTGTGTGGAGTTTGCATGTTCTCCCCGTGTTTGCGTGGGTTTCCTCTGGGTGCTCCGGTTTCCCCCATAAGTCCAAAGACATGCGGTACAGGTGAATTGGGTAAGCTAAAATTGTCCGTAGTGTATGTGTGTGAATGAGTGTGTATGAATGTTTCCCAGTGATGGGTTGCAGCTGGAAGGGCATCCGCTGTGTAAAACATATGCTGGATAAGTTGGCGGTTCATCCTGCTGTGGCAACCCCAGATTAATAAAGGGACTAAGCCGAAAAGAAAATGAATGAATGAATGAATATATATATATATATATATATGAAAACGTGAGATGTGGGAGTGGGAAAAGTTGTTACCGCTTCTTTTCATTATTGTGAAAGCTGATAAACTTTGTTTGTACATGCTTAAAAATACCTCAGAGCCCCAATCTCAACAATCCTTTCCAGATTTAAATGCATACTGTGCCCTAAAGCTAAAGCCCTAAAGCTGTGCCCTTTTAGTATTAAACTACACTAAAACATTATTGTCTGTTGTGCCCCAAATTACAAACACTATGTATACACTATGTACTTTTACTATGCACTTATATGTATTTTTTTAAGAATCCATAATACTCCAGCCATTAGCAAACCACAAAACAAAACTCTTTTGAATTGTGTTTAGTAGGCGTTCATGGCTGCCATCCCTTCTTTTCAAGCGTCTGAAAGCAGAGTGCTGTAACTCTTAATCTGAGACGGTTGAAGGGGGAGGTCTCGCATCCAGCAGTGTTCAAGCAACACAACCACGCCAGAAGAGCCCATTCACTCTCTGTAGGCCTTGTTTATGTGTCTCGGCCTTGAAGAAAAACCCTGTCAGTCAGATCTGTGCTGCTGTTTCTATTTAAAGACGAGTTCATGATAGACACGAGCAGATGTCGATATCTGAGATTCATCTGTTAGTGTTTGTTTGCAGAAAGAACGAGCATTTAACGTGGCTTCGAATCATTTGGTGCATTAATGTCACAAAAAATGCCAAGAATACTTCCAGCTCATATTTCATGTCATAGACCTGCAAGAAATGGATGCATTGAAGGGATAGTTTACCTAAAAATTTATATTTACTCACTATTTATACTTGACTTCAAGTGGTTCCAAAGCGTAACGTGTTTCTTTATTCTGCTGAACACAAAAGAAGATGTTTTGAAGAATGATGGAAACCGGTAACCATTGACTTCCATTGTAGGAAAGACAAATATTATGGAAGTCAATGGTTACCCGTTTTTTGCTTATGTCAAAATAACTTCTTTTGCACTTAACAGTAAACTCAAAGGTTTGACAAGTAAAATGTCAGTAAATTATCATTTTTTTGGGTGAACTATTCCTTTAAACACAATACCTCAAGATTCGCCTTTACCATAATGTGAAAAAAACTGTATTTTGCTACTGTAAAGAAAAAAAAATGCAAATGTAGAATTACAAAAACTCACAAGTCAGATGTATTGCACTAATTAAAACAAAAAAATCCAACACACTTAATTTTCACTAAAATAGTTTCCTCCGAAATAAAACTCAATCTTAAAATTAATTCACGCATCGGGATAACTCCTGACCGCTGTGATAAATCAGTTACTTATTAAGTGAAAGCTAGTCATCCGTTCAACCATCAGGGTGTACAAAAGCACAGCATTTTAATACTCTTGGTTATATATTATAAACCGGCACATCCTGATATTGCAGAGTTAGTCATTTTCCTCAACATACTTTGTTGATCCTGGAACATCAATGCAGTCCAAACCTAAACCCTATAAACCTAGCCCATTACTGTAAATTACTGCCAATATCAGAGAGAATTACAGGTTAATAACAATGAAGCACATAACTCTAAGTGTAAGCCTAAACTTAAGCACTTATATTTTGACCAAAACCGGTAGCCATTGACTTCCATAGTAGGAAAAACAAATACTATGGAAGTCAATGGTTACAGGTTTCCAGCTTTCTTCAAAATATCTTCCTTTGTGTTCAACAGAAGAAAGAAACTCAAGTTTGGAACATGATGACAGAATTGTAATTTTTGAAGTATCAAAAATAGGGGTGAACTATCCCTATAACAAACAACATATGGATTTACAGTCGGACCCCATAATCCAACGGTCTCAGCAAACTCATCAGAATAGGCAATTTTCTATTGTCTAGTATTTGTGAATCCATGTGAATGGAAGTCTCAGTTTCCTGTTCTTATCTGACAGCCCTGTTGAAAAACCCCAGGACATGCTGTATATCCTGTACAAGCTAGTAACTAGCTCACGCTTAAGACTAGCACATGACCAGCTTAAGGGATAGTTCACCCAAAAATGACAATTCTTTCATGGTTTACTCACCCATCACTTTTTCCAAACCTGCTTGAGTTTCTTTCTTCTGTTGGACACTAAAGGAGATATTTTGAGGAACGTTGGAAACCTGTAACCATTGACTTCCATAGTTTTTTTTGTTCTTACTATGGTTACTAGTTTCCAACATTCTTCAGAATATCTTCTTATGTGTTAAAACCCTCTGACAGCCCTGTTGAAAAAACCCAGGACATGATGTATGTTTTGAAGCATGGCTGCTAGTTTAAGCTAGTAACTAGCTAATGCTTAAGACTAGCACATGACTAGCTTAGGGGACAGTTCACCCAAAAATTACTAGACTAAAAATGACTTTGGATGAGGCATGGCTGTTTTTGTCAGAAGGTTTGAACACATAAGAAAATATTCTCAAGAATGTTGGAAACCTGTAACCATTGACTTCCATAGTATTTTTTGTTCTTACTATGGAAGTCAATGGTTACCAGTTTCCAACATTCTTCAGAATATCAGCTTGTGTTCAAACCCTCTATGCCTTTTTTAGTCTCAGATTAATTAGTCGCATCGCCTTCAATAGTCAATGGGTGCAATTATCCAGCATTTTTCAAAATATCTTCTTTTGTGTTCAACAGAAGAAAGAATCTCAAGAGTAAACGATCACAGAATTGGCATTTTTGCGTGAACGATCCCTTTAAGGTCATTTGGATCCTTCATGTTCAGTGTTATTTGTGGCTGATTTCAGATGAAGATGGAAAAGAGCGTTTCCTGTATCAGGGCCACTGCAGACTTCACTGTCCCCGAGAGTTTTATGCGGACCGAGAGCAGTACACCTGTCTGCCGTGCATGTCGAACTGCGAGATCTGTGCTGATGCCAGTGTGTGTGCTAAATGCAGAGAGGGATACCAGCTGCAGAGCGGCATCTGTCTGACCATCCTGTGTGGAGCTGGTGAGTCCCTTTCTGCTTCTAACACAGGTTTATTTAAGGAACAACTGCTGAGTGATTTTGCTTTTGCACAAAACACACGCGACAAGATTTCAGCGACAAGCAATTTGGTTTTCTGCACCAATCACGACGCGACATGACAGAAACATTTAAATACTAACTCATAATGAAATAGTAAATGTTATAATCTAATTAATACATACAGTTGAAGACTGAAAAATTATTAGCCTTCCTGTGAATATTTTTAAATATTTCCCAAATGATGTTTAACAGAGCAAGGGATTTTTTTCCACAGTATTTCCTATAATATTTTTTCTTCTGGAGAAAGTCTTGCTTGTTTTATTTCGGCTAGAAAAGATTTAAATTTTTTAAAAAACATTTTAAGGTCAATATTATTAGCCCCTTTAAGCAAAATTTGACTGTCTACAAAACAAACCATCGTTATACAATGATTTGCCTAATTACCCTAATTAACCTAATAAAGCCTTTAAATGTCACTTTCAGCTGAATACTAGTATCCTGAAAAATTATTACACCAGAATGAGAGTATAGTTTCTAGATGTATTGACCTAGAAAATAATTTTTTTTTTTATTTTCTGTCGGTCTTAGTTCAGCTTAAATTAGGAACATTATCAAAACTCTTTTGAAATTTTTGAGCGAGATGCTAATGGTCTAATCCGCTTTAATGACTTATGCTAAGCTAAGCTAAAAGTGCTCCTGCCAAACCTGGAGAAAAAATATGGTTTAAAAGCTGTAAAATGAGCATTATACTATTTGAGTTGATATTTTCCATGAAAGTTTCCTTAAATACGTATTGCTCTGTGAATGATTATAACAGTGGAAACAAACTAGTTGCCTGATTATTACACCAGAATGAGAGAATAGTTTCTAGATTTATTGCTGTAGAAAATAGCAGTGTAGTACACGATGTAACTACAGAAGGGTTCAGCTGAAAATAGGAACATTATCGAAGTTCTTTTTGGATTTTTTGAGCGAGATGCTAATGGTCTAATCCGATTCACTGATTTATGCTAAGCTAAGCTAAAAGACCCGGAGATCGGCTGAATGGATTAAAAAAATGGTAAAACTGAACTGTTCAACTCTGAGGGAGTTGTAAAATGAGCCTATTTGCAGAAAAAAATGGAGTGTAAGTTCAAACAGATAACCTGATGTTGTATTTTCGCAGGTCAGTCGGTAAATTCACATCAATTCTGTTCTGACAACACAATCTCAACAGTTTACCTTGGATTATTGCCAAAAATAAGTTTTTTGACCTACAAAAGTCAAATAATTGTCGCACATAACAAATAGGAACATTATCAAAACTCTTTTTTTGAAATTTTTGAGTGAGATGCTAAAGGTCTAATCCACTTCAATGATTTATGCTAAGCTAAGCTAAAAGACTCAGCGATCGGCTGAATGGATTCAAAAAATGGTCAAACTCAACAGTTTAACTCTAGGGGAGTTGTAAAATGAGTTGATATTTAAAACCATTTTCCCTGAAAGTTTCCTTAAATACCTATTGCTCTGTGAATGATTATAACAATGGAAACAAACTAGTTGCCTGATTATTACACCAGAATGAGAGAATAGTTTCTAGATTTATTGATGTAGAAAATAGCAGTGTAGTACACGATGTAACTACAGAAGAGTTCAGCTGAAAATAGGAACATTATTGACATTTTTTGAGCGAGATGCTAATGGTCTAATCTGCTTCAATGACTTATGCTAAGCTAAGCTAAAAGTGCTCCCGCCAAACTCGGAGATCGGCTAAATGGATTCAAAAATAGTAAATAAAATATGGTTTAAAAGCTGTAAAATGAGCATTATACTATTTGAGTTGATATTTAAAACCATTTTCCCTGAAAGTTTTCTTAAATATGTATTCCTCTTTGAATAATTATAACAATGGAAACAAACTAGAGCTTGAATGCGACTCAACCATAAACAATCATGCGTTATTAATATACAATATGACACTCATGCAATTTCCTGAACCACAGGTCAGGTTCAAGACCCGGACACACAAGAATGCATCGACTGCGGTATCGGCTGTAAAACATGTTCCACAGGTAAATAACACACTTTTTTTTTTGCAACACATTTTTATAATCATTTTATGATATTAACAGTGCAATTAATTCATGCAATTTTCTGATTAATCACTCACTAATAATTGCAGCCAGTTGTTTTTCTGTCATGCATTTGTTTTATGCTCAGAAATGACAGGAAAACATCCAGAGTATGGTTTTTAAAATGTTTTTTGAGCTATTTATTCTAGAAATAAAGCATGTTCCACTTTCTTACAAAATATGACATGCATTTTTATGACATTTTTGCTTTCGACGGCCATTTGTAAAGAGATGAAATCTTGTATTATCAGCCATAGTCAGCAAAAGAACTGCCACAAAAACAGGATTCATCTCTTTCTCTGAGCCAGAATACTACTATTTTTTAAGTTCTCAGCTGATTTTTATGTGTATGACATTATTTAGTGTCTAATCCTGGGTAGAATAATGTTCAGTGACAGAAGAAAATGCAAGCATGGGTTTTTCTGCTACATCTGTACGTGTTGAAAATGACTGATGCTTTTTTTTTATTATTTTATATATTTTTATTGAACGTTTTTGGTGCAAAAACATCAGAAATTGAGTAATAAGATAATATCCATTATCCATATCATTTGAATCTTGACCCCCACATGAAAAATTGTCATAAAAAATAAATATAATAGAAGAATTGGACTACTCATTTATTACATTATACCTTGGGAAAATACCAGAAATTGTTCCAACTATTGACAAATACTTAATTCAAATACTTTTGGTAAGTAGCAGAAAAGCCTTAACTTGAAAATGGTTCCAGGTTGATCCTCCATCAAGGGCTCAATGGATAGGAATTGTAAAGGAAATACACTGTATGGAGAGACTGACGTTTAATCTAAGACTTGATTCAAAAAAGTGCAACAAGTATTGGCAAAAATGGATGGAGTATGTCATTGTAAACAATGTGATAATGTGCTTCAAATGTTTTGTCACTTGATTTGGTCACCCTTATGACAACCGCTTTGTTCTTTGTTTTTTTCTTTTCTTTTCTTCCACTTCTGTTTTTTTTTTCTAAATAAAATAAAAAAGTAAAATAAATGAATGTAATAAAATTAAGTTTAAATTAAGAACAAAATTAATAATAATTTTTTTTTTTTATTAATTAATTAAATAAAGGACATAAGATACACAATTATTTAACAAAAAGCCAGATTACGTTTCTTTTGTCCAGGCTGACAGACAAGATTTTACTCTTAGAGACTTAGAGGTTCCCAAAAAGCTGCTCATTTATGAATAAATTCTATGTACAATTATTTAGCATGATATGGAGATTATAATTATTATAATACACCGCAGACTGTGATTTAAATGAAGCATTTTGAATCCTTTTTTCTGTCACTGAAACCTTGGAAATTGGCCAAAGTCAGAGCAAGGTTTGTATTGATTTATACTTACAAAATCGGTTTATAAACAGTGAAGATCAATATTAGAGAACAATTAATAAACACCAGGGGTTTTTTTTCTCAGAAATAATGCAATCTTCAGTGTTAAAGGCACAGTATGTTATTTTTGCCACTAGAGGGCGTGTATTCACAACAAACAAAGGCATATTTTGATGACGCGTGACTGAGTGTGGAATCATGGGAGTTGTGGTCTTCATTACATCCTACAGCAACCCAACCACAGGTCACTACCCAGTACAGGGTCGTGAAAGGGTTACTACCGATCCGTAAGAACTCAAAATTACTCTATATGAGATCCCATTTTATGAGTTTTCCCCTTTAAGAACCAATATCCATATATATGCACATCACAGACCAGACCTAAGCTTTGCAACGTATTTACAATGTGGTGGGTGCGACGCCAGTCTATATTTAGATTCAGTTACTGCAGCATCTCTAATACTGTGTGCTGTATTAGTTGTTGCATGCCTTTGTGATATAGATGTAATTTCACGTATATAGCTGACAACACCTACCAACCAAAATACCCCCTCCCCCTACACTGTTCGAAACAGTATATACTAGGGACACCTAGTGGCCAAAACAGTGTAAATGCAACAAAACATGCATTAGAACTGACTTTGTCAAAAATATAGCAAACCTACGGCATGAATGCACTTAGCTTATATTGTTTGTTGCATGGTGGGCTGTGCTAAACAGGCCAACAAGAGACTATTATCTTATATTAATGTCTCAATAAAAGATGTACAAACTCGTAAAACTACTAAGCTAATAGTAGTAAGCTAGATAGTAAGCTAATTTATTAACTAATTTCCCAGGAAGACTTAGCACTAGACCTGGTTGAAGGTAAATAATAAAGCCGTGAAAAAAATTCAGATTTATGCAATATTTATTTTATGTAGTATAAAATTCTGCAGTTAATAAAACCACACTTTAACTTAATTAGTTTATTGAGCTAAAATTCTTAGTTGATGCTTTGTTAATGGTTTGATAATAACGTGAATTGTGCATTTAAAAATAGCGTGACTGAAATCACAGTTAAAGGCGCAACATGTAAGAGTTTTTTCAGTTTATGAACTATAAGTGAAAACATCAGAATAGTGATGATAATCTTTATCCTGGAAGTGGCTTCAATAAAATATTTTTGTTTTGTGTCCTCAACAGACGATCCGGAGGTTTGCAGCAGCTGCACAGACGGACACTTCCTGTAAGTTTCCGTGGTATTTCAGAGATATTCGTCAGTTTAGTCTTGTCAGTTTAAAGTACAAATGAAATCAAAACTAACCATATTGATTTTGTTCGCTCACATTGCTAGTTTTGTGGTGAACAATTCATCTGTGTGTGCCATTTAGAAAAAAAACAATTGTTTGCTCTTGTAATCTTTAATTGAAATCAGAAAAAGCACTTCCTGTTTGTTTTCAGCTAAATTCTCAGATTAGGTCTGTCTGAGGTATTGGGCGGGGCTAACATACTTAACCACGCCCCTCCAGCTGTCAGTTTTGACAACAAACAGAAATGGTGAGGAGGAGGAGTCTGTTAGCTTGTAATAACTCTCCCCAAACCCTTTTTCTGATCTTTCTGAATGAAATGCCTACTTTACTACATCCAATCAGCTCGCAGTAGAAAAAAAACAAGCCACGCCCACTGTTTACTCATTTACTATTCCGTTTCTCTAGGAACTGCGTGACAATACGAAAAAAAAGACGCATCTTCCGGTTCATGCGGACTTTAAAGTATGTTGATGTGATTCCAACTGAAAATGAATATTGACTAGGAAGGCGGGGCTTTCTTTTTGCACTATATTCACTCATAGCAAACTGACGGTAAGAGGGGCGTGGCTAAGAATATCATCAATCTGACATAATCACAGAAGGACTGCCTCTCCAAATGCAGAAGTGAATGCTCAGAATTTAATTGAAGATTACCAAAACAAACATTAATTGTTCGCCTAAAGAATAAGCAAAATAAACGTCGCACATTTTGATTTCACACAGACTTCTGAAGCTCATTCCAGAGAGCCAGAACAGAGGTTTGATTGTGTGTTTTAGCCTCCAGCTACTGCGTGCATCAGATTTCACTTTGGGTCAAGTCACACGGCCGGTTACCTGAGCTCCGCATAGAGGCTCCTCTTATGAGTTTGTCACTAATTTGAGCCCCGTTTCGGGCTAAAGCTGAAGGACTTTGTGTCTCGTATCGAGTCCTGACTAATGAATGTCCACTCAGAGAGGAAAAGAGCAGTGCTAATCCTCTGAACATTCCTCATGCTTTCTTTGAGCCAGTGCTGTTGTCATGGCATCGGTTGTCTGTGGTCGCACTCAAACATCTTGTTTAAATCTTGAGTACTAAAGCGAGGCACCGCTGAGTCTCAGACGGGACAGTCCATCCGCCACGCTCTTCACAACCAATGTTGGGTATAAAAATAAAAATGTATAGAGTTGAATCAAAATTATTCACCCTCCTGTGATGTTTTTTCAAATATTTCCCAAATGATGTTTAACAGATTCAGGAATTTTTCACAGTATTTCCGATAATATTTTTTCTTCTGGAGAAAGTCTTATTTGTTTTATTTCGGCTAGAATAAAAGCAGTCTTAAAACCATTTTAAGGTCAATATTACTACCCCCCTTAAGCAATATTTTCTTTCGATCGTCTACAGAACAAACCACTGTTATACAATGACCTGCCTACTTACCCTACCTGCCTAATTAACCTAGTTAAGCCTTTAACTGTCACTTTAAGCTGAATATTAGTATCTTGAACAATATCTAGTCAAATATTACGTACTGTCATCATGGCAAATGTAAAAGAAATCAGTTATTAGAAGAGAGTTATTAAAACTCTTATGTTTAGAAATGTTGAAAAAAATCTTGTCTGTTAAACAGAGATTTTGGGAAAATATAGAAGGGAGGCTAATGATTCAGGAGGGCTAATATTACAGTCAGAATTATTAGCCCTCCTGAATTGTCTTGTTGAACCGTTTATCTTTTATTGGCATCTCTGGTATTCCTCTTTCCTGGTTATCTTTCGTAGGGTAGTTCAACCGAAAATTAAAAATTTACTCACTATTTACTCTCCCTCAAGTGGTTCAAAACTTTTATGAGGTTCTTTCTTCTGTTGAACAAAAAAGAAGATATTTTGAAGAATGCTGAAAACCTGTAACCATTGACTTCTATAATAGGAAAGACAAATACTATGGAAGTCAATGGTTATGGGTTTCCAACAGTTTGTGTTTAACAAAAGAAAATCTCATAAAGGTTTAAAACAAGGCTATAAATGATGACAATTGTCATTGAAAGGGATAGTTCACCCAGAATTCACCCAGATGCTGCCGTAATTTTATTAGTTGAATCAAATGAACTTTTGTAGTCATTTCCACTTACATCAATCAAACTGACTTAAAATATTAAGTTAAACTTTCATTCATTCATTCATTTTCTTTTCGGCTTAGTCCCTTTATTAATCAGGGGTCACCACAGCAGAATGAACCGCCAACTTATCCAGCATATGTTTTAAGCAGCAGATGCCCTTCCAGCCACAACCCAACACTGGGAAACACCCATACACACTCTTTCACACACACATACACTACGGCCAATTTATCTTATTCAATTCACCTATAGCGCATGTGTTTGGATTGTGGGGAAAACCGGAGCACCCGGAGGAAACCCACGCCAACACGGGAAGAACATGCAAACTCCACACAGAAACACCAACTGACCCAGCCGGGGCTCGAACCAGTGACCTTCTTGCTGTGAGGTGATCGTGCTACCCACTGCGTGTAATTAAAAAATTGTGTGTATTTTAAATTGTATAATTTTAAAAAATCTAGTTCATTGAAAAAAAATGTCTTTGCTGTTTGTTCAAACTACTTATTTAAAATGAGCTGAAACAACACAATTCTTGAATTTTTCTTCTAATTGTTTTATGTTCAATCCACTTAAATTTGTAACCTTATGTTATCCCAACACAAATTGATTGTGTGGCACCCAGCATTGTTTACAGTGTTGAAACCTGATTAACTTATTGAAATAAGTAAAAGTAACATAAAAACATTTGTTGCCACGACTTTGTCAAAAAAAAAACTTTTTTTACAGTGCAGGTGTGTGTGCGCGTGTGTGTGTGCGTGTGTGTGTGCGTGTGTGTGTGTGTGTGTGTGTGTGCGCGTGTGTGTGTGCGTGTGTGTGCGTGTGTGTGTGCGTGTGTGTGTGTGTGTGCGTGTGTGTGTGCACTGTAAAAAATGTTGGGTTCCACACAATCGATTTGTGTTGAGACAACATGAAGGAATTAGATTAACTTTTTTGTTTTTACAAATTCAAGTGGATTGGACATAAAACAAATAAGTTGTCCCAAAAAAACTCAAGAATAACTCATTTTAAATAAGTTTTAACAAACAGCAAACATTGTTTTTTGAGAGTGTGTGGTTTTGGGATGGTGTTCATTTCTCTGCTGTGGTTTGTGTTCTCGGGTTTACTTCTCTAGCCTGGAGCTCCTACAGTCTCAGTCTTCATTATATTCCTCATCCTTTGATTGTAAAGTAAGTCCACAAAAGCTAACTGTTGCTGTGAAGCTGCTCCAAATGCTTTGTTAGAAAGACAATCGAAAAAAATATATATATTGCTTAAGGGGGCTAATAATATTGAGCTTAAAATGTTTTTTAAAAGCTGTTTTTATTCTAGCTGAAATAGAACAAATAAGACTTTCTCCAGAAGAAAAAATATTATAGGAAATACTGTGAAAAATTGCTTGCTCCAAAAAATTTGACCTCAACTCTATATACATATCTATCTATCTGTCTGTCTGTCTATTGGTCTGTCTATGGATGATTCTATCTATCTATCTATCTATCTATCTATCTATCTATCTATCTATCTATCTATGAATCATTAAATCTATCTATCTATCTATCAATGATAGATTCTATGTATCGGTCTGTCTATATGTCTGTCTATCGGTCCGTTTATCTCTCTGTCTGTCCATCGCTCCATCTATCTATCCATCTGTCTATCCATCTGTCTATCCGTCTGTCTGTCTGTCTGTCTGTCTGTCTGTCTGTCTGTCTGTCTGTCTATCTATCTATCTATCCATACATACAGACAACGACACTAACCTGTCAAAATAAAAGTATAAAAATAATGCCATTCACATGAAAGAGAAGCATTAAGAACTCTAAGTGTGTGTTCTATAACAGAATGTGTGTACTCTACTGAACACTGAAATCCTGCTCCACTCCTAAACGCTGCAGCAGTGAATGCTTCTGTGGAGTGTGTGACGGGTGTATTGTGTGTTCAGATACAGACAGCAGTGTCGTCAGCACTGTCCGCAGAGGAGTTTCGAGGAGCGCGCTCGAGGCCTCTGTATCGCCTGTGTGGAGCCCTGTGTGGACTGCAGGAGCGAATCACTGTGTCTCACCTGTCAGACCGGATACTTCCTCAACAGTGCGTGAGCTACTTCCTCTGATTTTCAAGATGTCAAATAAGTCTCTGATGTCCCTAGAGTGTGTATGTGAAGTTTCAGCTCAAAATACCACACAAATAATCTTTTATAACTCTCTGAAACTGACCCTTTTTAGGCTTTGATCCTAATTGTGCCGTTTTGGTGACTGTCGCTTTAAATTCAAATGAGATTGTGCTCTTTTTCAAAAGAGTGCGGAGCTACAAATGCCTGTGTGTCAGCATAGCGGCTCTAATGGCAGTCGGCAGCTTCTCACTCAGGGCCGTCTATGCAAATGAGGTAGAGATGGTCACTAGTGGGTGGGGCTTTCCCCCTCTGATGACACGTACAAAGTGAGAATGCCAATCAAAATGTTTCTGCAGACTGTTTTTATCAAGTGTGATTATAAAAAAAATTTATTAATACATTTTTACCTTTAGAAGCTGGTTATATTCACACACTGCTGGTACACTACTGGGTTTAAACCCCTTATAAAAGTGATTTTTGCATAATAGCTCCCCTTTAAGTTGCTCCTTGGTCGCTTTTTAGCTGGTCATGAGTTGTTTGTAATAGCGAGGTTGCTATATACTCAAAAAAAAGGAAGAGGGCTTTGGATTGCCAAATAAAGCTCTGCATGTGTGTCAAGGAAAGGATATATTGTGCACAGCAACACTTTCTTCCTCATTTGAATAGGAAATAGATCAATGCAAATGAGGTCAATGCAAAATTTGCGCAGGTTAGCGCTGTGAATCTGACAGGTTCATACACCCTAAAAAAATGCTTCTGTTGTTTTAACCCAACTGTTGTGTTTGTCCATATTTGACCCAGCATTGGGTTAAAACAACACAGCGTTATTTGTTTTGAGTGTATGAAATGCTCTGATTCTCAGCGCTTAACTCAAATAATTTAGATTTTAATTAATTAGCTTTTCAGCTTAGTTCCTTTATTAATCAGGGGTCGCCACAGCGGAATGAACCGCCAACTTATCCAACATGTTTTACACAGTGGATGCCCTTCCAGCTGCAACCCATCACTGGGAAACACCCATACACTACGGACAATTTAGCTTACCCAATTCACCTATAGCACATTTCTTTGGACTGTGGGGGAAACCGGAGCACCCGGAGGAAACCCACGCCAACACGGGGAGAACATGCAAATTCTACACAGAAACGCCAACTGACCTAGCCGGGACTCGAACCAGCGACCTTCTTGTAGTGTGGCGATCGTGCTACCCACTGCGCCACCGTGACGCCCAATTTTAATTAATTAATTAATTCATTCATTCATTTGTTTTCTTTTCGGCTTAGTCCCTTCATTAATCTGGGGTCGCCACAGCGGAATGAACCGCCAACTTATCCAGCATATGTTTTACGCAGTGGATGCCCTTCCAGATGCAACCCATTACTGGGAAACACCCATACACTCCCATTCACACACATACACTACGGACAATTTAGCTTACCCAATTCTCCTATAGCGCATGTCTTTGGACTTGTGGGGGAAACCAACGCGATCATGGGGAGAACATGCAAACTCCACACAGAAATGCCAACTGACCCAGCCGAGGCTCGAACCAGCGACCTTCTTGCTGTGAGGCGAACATGCTACCCACTGCGCCACCGTGCAGCCCCAATTTTAATTCATTCATTCATTCATTCATTCATTTTCTTTTCGGCTTAGTCCCTTTATTAATCTGGGGTCGCCACAGCGGAATGAACCGCCAACTTCATTGCACCAAATCAGAACATCAGATTTTAATCAATTTCAATGAAATTTAAAATGACACTTTTTTTTTTAACCCAACTGTGATATTTGTCCATATTTGACACGCAACAAAACCACAACACCACTATAGTATAAAACTAATACTACAGTAATAGTCAGTGCTCGTGTATGCTGGAAACATCCTTATTGTTGATGTTTGTGTCATAAATACTGATGATGAACACTAATGACATAAAACCTGTCGGTAACTGTCGGTTCTTGTGTGTTTGTCAGATGGCACCTGTGTAAAGGAGTGTCCCGCGGGCTCCTATAAAGACAGCAGAGGCTGGCGCTGTCAGGCCTGTCACCGCTCCTGTGTGTCCTGCCGTGGCCCCGGACCCCGAGACTGTGAGCGCTGCAGCGGCTCCATTCGCCCGCTGTACGGGAAGTGCCCGCTCATCAGCTGCCCGCCGGGACAATACCTCGACGGTGAGACCCCTGCCATTTCAGACAAGAACAATAAGGACAACACATTTCGAGGACAACACACACACTTAATACACTTCATTGAACATGTACACATAAACATCACCTATAAACTATATAGATGCAGGTTAACTATGTTTATATATATATATATATATTATGTATAACTGTTAAAAAGTTATACAGTTAAAGATATTAGTTACTAGTTAATTAGTGAAAGTTATTAGTAACTAATAAAGTTATAGTAACTAATAACAGTAACTTTTTCGTGGACCTTTCGTAAAGCTGCTTTGAAACAATAATTATTTTTAAAAGCGCTATACAAATGAACTTGAATTGAATAATAAAGTAATAAACAATAAGAAACTTGATAATTGCTGACGCCTGATAATGTTGGTGTAGTGCTGCCGTCTGCTGGACATCTGAGAGTACTACACTTAAAATATTAAAGACATCTTGGCGCATTTTCACAGACAGGACTAGGCCTGAGATAGATTTGGATATTTAAGCAGCTTTTATAAAAAAAAATGGTTTAGAAATGCACATCACTGGTGTGCATCTTGAGACATTCAACCTAAATAATTGAGTTAAATAAATAAATATCAAATAAATAATAAATAAAGAATACAAAATAAATAAATAAATGACAATAATTGAGTTAAATAAATAAATAAAACATCAATAAACAATTAATAATAATAAAAAATAATAAATGAATGACAATAATT
>CAIGQV010019532.1:2976230-2990350 GCA_903798115.1 Danio jaintianensis
CCAGCGACCTTCTTGCTGTGAGGCAATTGTGCTACCCACTGCGCCACCGTGACGCCCATACATAACATATTATAATACAAAATTGTATATTCAGTATATATATATTCAGCATACAATAAACATAAGCATAATATAAAAAACTGAAAATATTATTATATATATTCAGCATATACAGTATTATACATTCAACATATAATATGAGACAATATAATATCATATAATAGAATATTCAGCATATAATATACATTCAACATATAACAAACATGATATAATTTAATATATTCAGCATATATTATACAAATCAACAAATATAATATAATACAATATAATGCATTCAGCATAAAATTAATATAACATAACATAACATAACATAACATAATATAATATAATATAATATAATATAATATAATATAAAATAAAAGAACAATTAACATAATTTGGGATCAGTAAGTTCATCAAACAAGTAATACTTTTATTCCGATAGGATGCTTTAGAAAAATACTATGATACAATGATCCAACACAATCCCATTGCAACACTGTGCAGATTGTTAAACTCATATAAGATTAATATGTTTTTGTGACAAAACTGAAATAAAGCTGGATGCTAAGACTGCTTAAAAACTCTGTCCTAAAAAAAGGGACTAACTTTGATACTGTTCCTTTGAGATAAAGTGAAAGTGGAACTCACATATTTGCTGGAGCCAGAAGGTGGCGCTCTTTCTCTCTCTCACTCGGAAGCAGCTTACATTTTTACTGAATAGGAGAAGAATGAAGCCAGTGTCACACTAGAGTTTGACTTTGCAAAAAAGAGCTGGTGTAAAACAAGATGGTAAAATGAGAAGTGACGTTTTTATCTTCTGTTGATCTCATGCATTCACATCACAAGAATTTGCAGGTCAGAGTTCACAAAGCTTGATTGTTTTTGTATATGCTGTATATTTAATAAACCAAAACCGTAAGAAAATCTTGCAATTATGACATCCACATCATAACAGAAACAGGAAAATAATAATGAAACTGAAATAAAATAGAAAAAGAATTCTAAAAAAACAAAAAAAAAAAAAACAAGAAAGGCATACACTACCTGATAAAAGTCTTGTCGTCGATGCCAGTTGTAAGAGCAACACATAATAACTTGACTTCTAGTTGATCATTTGGAAAAGTGGCAGAAGGTGGATTTTTCCGATGAATCATCTGTTGAAAACTGCATCCCAATCATCACAAATACTGCAGAAGACCTACTGGAACCCGCATGGAGCCAAGATTCTCACAGAAATCAGTCAAGTTTGGTGAAGGAAAAATCATGGTTTGGGGTTACATTCAGCATGGGGGCGTGTAAAATATCTGCAGAGTGGATGGCAACATCAACAGCCTGAGGTATCAAGACATTTGTGCTGCCCATTACATTATAACCACAGGAGAGGGCAAATTCTTCAGCAGGATAGCGCTCCTTCTCATACTTCAGCCTCCACATCAAAGTTCCTGAAAGCAAAGAAGGTCAAGGTGCTGCAGGATTGGTCAGCCCAGTCACCAGACATGACCATTATTGAGCATGTCTGGGGTAAGATGAAGGAGGAGGCATTGAAGATGAATCCAAAGAATTTTGATGAAGAAACTCTGGGAGTCCTGCAAGAATGCTTTCTTTGCCGTTTCAGATGACTTTATTAATAAGTGATTTGAGTCATTGCAGAGATGTATGCAGTCTTCCAAGCTCATGGGAGTCAAACACAATATTCATTCTTTCTCCATTGCACCATGACTTTATATTCTATACTGTACATTATTTCTGTTAAGTGACAAGACTTTTGTCTCAGCAAAGTCAGACCTTACTGTCCTAATTAAATAATTAAAAATCAAGGCATGATCATATTTTATTTTGGTAAAATAAGCGTCATCTAGAGGCCTTTGCCTTTCATATAAGCCACTTCTGATACCAAATGATCATTTAGAAGTCAAGTTATTATTTGTTCTTCCTGAAACTTGAATAGGCGACAAGACTTTTGTCAGGTAGTGTGCATTAGTATTTACAACATAAGACTTGTTAAACAGTTAGTTGTTTGAGTGTATATATACATCATTCTGGTTGCTTTTCGACCTGAAAGTCCTCCAAAATAGGGCTTTTCAAAAAAAATTTAAAGGTCCTGTGAAGTGCTTTGAAATGTGCATTTTTATTCTAAGTTTGATGTAATCTCAACAGAGGGTGGGACAGAGTAGCTCCTCCCCTTTTAAAAGTAATTTGTATCTTTTGGTTTTCTTGCAGAGGTTATTTTGAGACAGAATTGGAGACATGTGAACCCTGCGATGAACTCTGTCTGACCTGTGACGGCACAAGCACACAGTGCCTTTCGTGTCGAGAGGGTCTTCATCTGGCCAATGGGCAGTGCCGGCAGAACTGCGCCCCCATGAGCTACGTGGCAGAAGATGGCACATGCAGACGCTGTGCTCCTCACTGTGACGCCTGCACAGATTTCTCCACCTGCACAAGTGAGCATTCGTTATTGCAGAGATCTCATTTGAAACAGAATTAATACTGCATTCAGTCAATCTTTATTTTACAATGTAAAATAAAGATCTTTATGTACAATTCTCACTATTAACAAACCAAACAAAGACATTTTAGCTCAAAGTATTAATTTGCTGATTATTAATAGTTATTAAGGTAGTAGCTGGCTTTAGGTATTGGGTAGAATTAGGGATGTAGAATAAGATCATGCAGAGTATGTACTTTATAAGTATTAATAAAAAGCCACTATCTTAATAATAAGCATGCTAATAAGCAACTAGTTAATAGTGATAATTGGTCCCTACATAAAAGTGTTACCCTGAATTCATCCTTGTTATTATATTGTAATATTTTGTGTGCTATTTATTAATGTTTACATATCATTAGTAACACCTTTTGATTACCTTCAGTGGAAATAAGATTTTAATCACTTCATTAAGATCAAACATATTGTGTATCTATTTGCTTTCAGAGTGCAGTTTTCTCTATTTGCTCTTAAACGGGGCATGCAAGGCCGTCTGTCCGAAGGGTTACTTTGAAGACTTGGATCAGGGGGTCTGTGTGAGCTGCCATGCCACCTGTGCCACATGCTCTGGTCCTCTTTCTGATGACTGTGAGACCTGCTCTGTCCGTACACCAAAACTCTATGAGGGCACCTGCTTGGAAATGTGCCCAGGAGGCACTTATTACCAGACCTCTGATAAAGAATGCCAGGGTAAAGTATTAGCTGTAGTTATATTCTAGCATATAAGAGATTTAAATTTTAGGTATTTTTATACTTGTTTAATCTTGGTTGATATAAATTACAACTGTAGGCCAAAGTCTGCTTCAGTTTGCATGTGCCATTTATGCTAAAACTGATGTATACTGGCTTTTTTATAAGTGAAATAATTGAATATATCTAGATAAATGTGACTGATATGTGAAAAGATGTAAAGACAATCACTTATACGGCCCATTTTTGGCAGCACAGAATGTCACCAGACTTGTGCGCTTTGTGAGGGTCCTGAGCCCACCCAGTGTCTGCAGTGTGGAAAAGGACTGGTTCTGGATCCCAACACCATGATGTGTGGGGTAACTGGGGATTCAGACTGCCCACCCAGAACATTCCTACAAAACAACCAGTTCACTTGCCAAGGATGCCATCGGCTCTGCCAGTCCTGTGAAGGCCCTGGACCCTTTGACTGCCAGACCTGTGCCCTGCCCAGCTTTCTCCACAGTATGAATGAATAGCATTTTTCTTTATCTACTGTTATGAAAATTTCATTGTTTGTGATGTTTGTAATAAGTGGTTAGGTTTGGCTTTAAATCCATTGTTAGATCTGTAACATGTTGTTTTGTTGCAGAAGATCTACTTAATGTTGGGAATGTCTTTATGTTCCAGATGGTTCATGTGTGAGCAAATGTCCAGCGGGAACTTACAGTGCCCATGAGGAGGCTGACGGGGTAGAGCTGGGTTTCTGTATGCCCTGTGATCATGTGTGTGGCACCTGTACAGGAGCATCTCCCAGAGACTGTCTGAGCTGTGCACCAGGATACCTTCATCTTCTCTCTCATCTCTGCGTTATTCACTGTCCCACAGGGTAAGAACATCTCACTCTCTCTCTTTCTCTCTCTCTCTCTTTCTCTTGCTCTTCTAAGGTTCTTAAAGTGTGGAGTCAGGGTTGGGGTCTTGAAGAGTGGAGCCAGGGTCAGGATCTTGAGGAATAGACACAGGGTCAGGGTGGTAGTGACAGTGTCGGTGTCTTGATAAGTAGTGACAGGGTCAGGGTCTTGAGGAATATTGACAGGTTCAGGGTCTTGAGAAGTAGTGACAGGGTTAGGGTCTTGAGGAGTAGTGACAGGGTTAGGGTCTTGAGGAGCAATGACAGAGTCAGAGCCTTTAGAAGTAATGACAGGGTCAGGGTCTTGAGGAGTAGTGACAGGGTCAGGGTCTTGAGGAATGGTGACAAGGTTATGGTTCTGAAGAGTGATGGGAGGGTCAGGTCCTTAAGGAGTAGTGACAGGGTCAGGGTCTTAAAGAGTGATGAGAGGGTCAGGGTTTTAAAGAGTAGTGACAGGATCAGGTTCTTCAGGAGAGGGTACAAAGCGAAGGTCAGAGTTTTCAGGAGTGGAGACGGGCAGACTTGAGTGGTGACAGGGTCAAGGTATTGATGTGTGATGACATGTCAGAGTCTTCAGGAGATGGTACAGGGTGCAGTTCAGATACAGGTACTCAGTGGAGATAGGGTCAGGGTTTTGAAAAGTCGGGATGGTCCAGGTCTTGATGAGTGAGAAAAGAATAAAGGTCTTAAGGTGGGGGGGGCAGGGTCTTGAGCAGCCAACAAAGGCTTTATCATCTAGTCTGAACTAGCAGGTGATCTACTGTCACACAAATCTATTAATAATGGTAATGGAGAGAATATATCTCAAGACAGAGTCCATGACACCCCTACTGGATATAGGGCTGCATAGCTGTAGACCAGTCAGTATGGCTATCATGAACCTGTGTACCTCAGCAAAAGTGAAAGCAATGGACAAATAATCAATAAAACTGGACCTTGGAGTCATTGAAGAAGTCCCATGCCTTGTCCTATGATTCACATTTTTACATTGATAGTTGTGTACATGTGTCCAAATTCCTTGGGTAAGCTGGTGGAGAGAGCTTATACCTTGACAAGTGTAATTTTTTTCAGTAGGATATTGCACTAGGGTTATCAAATGTGCAGATTAAATATGTGACAATACCCACATTTCCTGCTTGTATTTTGAGCGCTGTTGAGTGTATTCTTGAACACTGCTGATCAGCCATGATGTTTGCATGCTCAACATCTATGTCTGCTATTAGCTACAATGATAAGAAGTAGGTACTTTTGAAAACCCCAATAATGCACCCTGCCACATTTGACAGGTTCAGGAGTGTTTTGAGTTCCAGGTGCTGCGGCGTCCTCTAAATTCACCAGAACTCAGTCCAACTGAGTATCTGTGGGTTGTTTAGGACCCATCATATTCCATCCACAATAACTAAACTTCACAACTTAAAAATGCACTGCTAATATCAAACAAACTCTTACAACAAAATAATTCAGGTCAATATTAAATCATGACAGTTTGAGCTGTGGTGATCCAATGGGAAATTTCGGAAAGTCTTACTAATTGCTAATTATTTCATTCATACATTGTCTGCATATATAATTACAAGAGATACATGTATTACACTTGATGTCCCATCTTTAGGTACTACAGCTCAGGGGAACGCTGTGAAAAGTGTGACCGTTCCTGTGAACAGTGCTCAGGCCCAGGACCAGATGCCTGCAGGGTTTGCACACCACCCATGTTGGACCTGCAAGGCACCAGGCAGTGCGTAGATCAATGTCCGCAGCGCTTTTTTGAGAGCGGGCACAGCTGCAGACAGTGCCACACCAGCTGCAAGTCCTGCACAGGTGCTTCTGTTACTACAGTTTTATCAGGTTCTATAGCGCCAACATCAACTCATCATTATATGCCATCCCTTATTTGAACACAGATTATTATTGCCGGCAGATGGATATCATTCTGTTTGATTAGTCAGTACCACTGTAAAATGGATTCTATAGATACAGCAATTAAATACAACCTGCTGACTTAACCAATAAGGTATTAAAGTAATACCTGGATAAATATATTATTTATTACCATGTAATTCTAAAGAAGTTGCTCAGCTGTATTCTCTGGAAGAATGATATTTGACTTACTAACCTTCCAATTGTAAATCACTTTCCAGTTTAAGGTAACTATTTTGATGGTCCATTTGAGTATTAGTAGACTGTCTGCTTAATATCTGTTAATACTTTTGCTTTAACAGACATTTAACTGACGATAAGAAACTTTGCAAGTACATGTCAACTTACACTAACCCCAACCCTAACCCCAACCTAACAGTCTACTTATAATCTAATGAGAATTAATTGGCATGTAGATGCAATGTAACTTAAATTCAACAAACGGACGATCAAAATAAAGTGTGACCCAGTTTAAAAGTATATTCTGGGTTCAATACAAGTTAAGCTCAATCAACAGACTTTCTGGCACATTAGCAGTTTTCATCCAGCTTCATCCAGACTCGAACAAGCGACCTTCATGCTGTGAGGCGACAGTGCTAACCACTGCGCCACCGTTCCAGAGAACAAAATGGTTTGCAATGGGCTTATGCAGCATCTCCACGCACACACACAGACAGAGTGCGAGAGAGAGCGGATGGTAGAGGTGAAGAAGACAAGACGTGAACCCACTGATTCGTGTTTAGGAACTACGGTCAGTTAGGATAAACAAGTCGCGATGGACTTGGTTTTAAAGCCACAGTCTTCAGCTCTGGTGTTGGAACATTTTGGCTTTAAGCCGAATGAGAAAGGGGAGCCCGTTAACGTGAACAAGCCGATATGCCTAATTTGTTTCAGAACAGTGGCAATGAAAAAAGGCAACAAAACTAACCTTAAATCATACCTAAATCATATTCAATTCAATTCATGTTTATTTATATAGCGCTTTTCACAATATAGATTGTGTCAAAGCAGCTTAACATAGTTCTAGTAAAGTCCAGATTTCAGAGCTGAAGTTCAGTATATAGTTTAGTTCAGTGTGGTTTAAATTTCACTGCTGAAAGTCAGTGAACCACCCTGACATAACCACCCTACCCATTTTTAACACGGCAACAACAACCGCCGTTGGTTCTGGAGAGGGATCTTCCAGCCAGTTAACTGTAACGGATGCATTTATCCGCTAGTGCAAATATAAAAGTGACAGCACGAAATGGCACACACTCACAGACAGGTAACTCACTATATAGCTAAAGAGATGGAGCTGTTAAACACGATAAAAAAAACCCAGCATTTAAAAAAATATATAAATAAATGTTACAAACCTTTAACAAACTCGGAATCTGCCTTATTATTAAAAAATGGCCTGTAAAGCTGCCTGAGATGCTTTAAAAGTCTACTTTTGACTTAAACATGTTATTTTGTTCTTACACTTTTTTTGTTTACATCTATTATTTATTTATTATTATTTATTAGTTTTAAGATACTTGTTTTTTTTTTTCATGTTCCAATTTCAAATGTCTAAATATTCTTAAAAATAAAACGTTCTTTGAAACAGTGTGCCTGAATTATTACACTTATGTTGTGAAAATGTATTATTTTTTTATCAGTGATATCAGTTATAAAGTGGCAATAATAACGTTTATCGCAATTAATTTAGGTATATATTAATTTAGGTATATAATATATCGCCCAACAAAAAATAGATATCGTGAAATCCCTAATACCTCGGAATGTCTTGACTGACCAATCAGAATCAAGTATTCCAGAGAGCAGCGTAATAAAAAAATATTAACTAATGTGTATCTCGAAGTTTCCATTTAGCATTTTTGTATGTGATATTGAAAATGTACTATTAAACAATATGGATGAAAACATTACACCCACCCCCCCCCATTTTTAAATTGTGTCGCACTATATACAATATGTAAATATACATGATTTGTGTTAAAAATAAATAAACCTACTGGCGTTTCCAGTGCAAAGTAGAGCATTTAGCAACTTTATCCTTCAACAGCAAACCTTATTTTTTACAAAAAGATCTCCTCTTGCTAATATATCAGCTTCTGTTTTTGGAGAAGACTTTTTTGTTTGCACAAGACTCGTCTTCACTGGAATTAGTGGACTAGCCAAGCCCATTTAAAGCACACTGTACTTATAACATCTGCACAAAAATGCAATTACGACCATCTTTAAATGCTTACTGTGACTTCCTCAACACACAATAAAAGGCTGCTGGTGTTTTATTGAATAATGTTGTTTGTTCATTTTGATAGCCTGTTGACTTGATGCAAAAGGAAACATTTGAGATTGCTATGTTTAGAATAACATTCTCTTACTGTACATGTCGCTGTGTGATTTTCAGATAACACACCCCAGGGTTGTGTGACGTGTGACTGGGGCAGCGTCCTGCAGGATGGGGTTTGTTATCCTCGCTGTGAGGAAAGCCGATATTACTCGCAAGATGTAAGTGTGGCCATTTTTCACCGCATTCATACACTGCCGTTCAGGTGGAAATATGAAAACTATTATCATTGCACATTCTTGCAAAATTGTATTGAAATGTGAGCCAGCATTTCTCTGTGGTAACAAATGCTAGCCTGTCATTAACTGATAAAGAAACGCTGTGTACCGTCCATAGCTTTTTAATAAGAGAACATGGTTTTACTTGCAAAATAATGTCACTTTCTTGCGTGATATTTGGCAATCACTCGTGTTGGGCAAAAACCATGATGAAACCATTTATAGATGCAGCTTTGTATTACAGAACATAATAAGCAAGTGTAAAGATTATAAGGACACTATTAAAAAAATTTACATTTGAAATTCATTTCAGTGTTGAAGCAGTCAAACGTTGCATGACTAATGTAAAAAGGGCAGAACACAATTTCCATATTTTTAACATCTTTCTGGCTAAACACTTCCTAACTCATTTTAATGTCATAGTTTACTGATGATTTATATCATTATGAAGATAATCGTGTTTATATAAACACTATAAATGAGGAGGACTTCTCTCCTCCTGAATGCAGACACAGTGGTAGCAGTACAGCAGGTCTCTTTCCCTATCTATTCCAACCATTAGCCCTGCTGCCAATCTGGAAGATTAGAAACATGGGCGAACATGGATAGGTGGTGTGTCTGAATGGTAACGAACTCAACTGATAAAAGAGAAAGTCCGCCAATTCTTGTACAGCTCACCCGACAAAAATACTTGCTACACACAAACAGCTTGGCTGTATCGGCCCTGACAGCATCACGGAGAAAGCCATGCAACAAACCCTGTGGATCATGGAAACAAACACATACGACCCTTCACAACCACCTAAATACTGCGTGCCATGCATGGTCTTACAGCTTGGCAGGTCTGTCATCGGAAAGCACATGCTGTCATGAATCCGCTTGTTAAGTCGTGACGTATCGGTGACGTAGGGAATACTGTTTCCGGGTCCAAAGCCGCTACTCATTTGAATTGAGAAAATATTTGTTTATGATCACTTTTTAGTCCTATCACACATTCAAGTGAATTTTATATAAAATCATAGTGAACACATTAGTCTCTGGGCTTGCTGCATCACAAATACCAAAATTTGAACAATTTATAAAAAATTCATCACTTTCTGTCCATCTGATATTAGGCATGGATATCGCAATTTTCGAAAGTATTACATCGCTTTGTAAATGTTTATTATCACCATTTGTTGAGTCTCCCCATACAGTTTGATATAGCGCTTGGACCCGGAAGCCGCTTCGCGTGACGTCACACTTAACAAGAGGATAATTAAGAAGCAGTGCTTCTCATAGGATAAGAAAAATTAGTCTATGAATAATAATGAGAAACCGACACGTCATAACTGGACAGGCAGATAGTGCTACATCACTGATTTTGATCCCACCCCAAGTGAAGTTCATTCATTCATTCATTTTCTTTTCGCTTAGTCCCTTTATTAATCTGGGGTCGCCACAGCGGGATGAACCGCCAACTTATCCAGCATATGTTTTATGCAGCGGATGCCCTTCCAGCTGCAACCCATCACTGGGAAACATTCATACACACTCATTCACACACATACACTACGGACAATTTTTTTAGCTTACCCAATTCACCTATACCGCATGTCTTTGGACTTGTGGGGGAAACCGGAGCACCCGGAGGAAACCCACGCGAACACGGGGAGAACATGCAAACTCCACACAGAAATGCCAACTGACCCAGCCGAGGCTCGAACCAGCGACCTTCTTGCTGTGAGGCGAACGTGCTACCCACTGCGCCACCGCGTCGCCCCAAGTGAAGTTTTATAAACTAATTTCGAGAGGATCGCGTGCTGATCTTGCATCAGCAATCATCGATAAACCAATCAGATGAATCCAAGCCTTCGATAAATAGCCCAGTTTGTCTTACCTCCATTATCTTCGTTTTTGAATAATCCCCCCCCATCCAGGGGGAGCTCTCGAGATGTACCTGATCTCGGACCCCCTTCTATGCTATACGACTATCTCGGAGCTCAGGGCTCTCTCCTGGGACAGCATGCCAAACCTGCAACTAATACCAAGCAATAGCAAAGTGTGAACTCTTGAATAATGATTTTAAACCCGGAAGATGAAAATGGCTGACAAAAAGCTCAAAATTATCCAGTTTTCCCCACAATTAAAGCTAACAGGTGCTAACGTTGTCTTAAGTGATGCTCAACACACAAATCTGTTAAAATCTCAAAAAATAAGGTACTCCAGGGTTTCTTGAACCTTTAAATAATGGCATACAGATCACCGGAAGCTCTTGAACTGGGTTACTGAGAATTAAAAGTCCTTCCGCATATACCCTGTTTCAACAATACTGCCATTGCCAAACAGAACATTTGACTCATGTCTTTTTCAATGCTGTCAGGGCGTCTGTGAACCTTGCGACGGGTCCTGCAAACACTGCTCCGCTGCCGGGCCCCGCAGCTGCCTCACCTGCCGCCTAGGATTTGCCCTTCACGCCACTGACAGCCAGTGTATGCCCTGCTGCCAGTCAGAGCAGACGGAGAAAAACTGCTGTCTCTGCGATTCCGGCTCAGGTATAACTCTAATTTATGCTTCATTTAGATAACACTTTACTGCTGAGCAATTCCAGCGTTATGGATGTGACATTTGCAGTAAAAACTTAAAACATAAATTGAAATCAATATATTGAAACATCTGTTTGTATTTTCCAAAACTACTAACCACAGAGTTGAGGGACCAGAAAAATAAAAAATAAAAAAAATAATAATAATAATCAATCTGTAAACATATTTTATATTTTAAATGAGGGAAATAAACATGCATTATGGATGTGACCAAAAAAAGTTTGTGAGTTTACAGTACACAACATACGGTGTAGAAATGCAGTGAATTAAACTGCACAACCCAAAAGAAACCATGCTAATCAAAAGGAGAAGAGCCGGCTCTCTATAGAACAAACATGATTGATTTGATTTTATTTGACATTTTTGCATTTATGAGGGAAAAGCTTGGTTATGGATGTGACATGGATGTGAAATTGGCACTTGTGTGACTTTGGTAAATCAAATATAATTGTTTGAAAACTTCGACAGAGACATTTTTGAGTATTTTTGCAGGACTGTAACATACAAGCCTACACAAAAAGCCTAGAAAGAGTTTCGCTATTTTGCTGAAAGCTTTATTTTTTTTATAGCAAGGTTGACATTTGCGTGGAATTACTCTGCTTCCTTGTTACACGTTCCATGTAATTGCTACACACTCAAAAATAAAGGTACGAGAGCGGTCACTGGGGTGGTACTATTTCTAAAGGTACACATTCGTAACTAAAAGTCCTTATTAATACCTCAAGGGTATGTACTAGTATCTAAAAAGTACAAATGTGTACCTCTTGAAAACCGCCAACTATTCCGGCCTATGTTTTACGCAGCGGATGCCATTCCAGCTGTAACCCAGTACTGGGAAACACCCATACACTCACCCATTCACACACACACACACATACACTACGGCCAATTTAATTAATCCAATTCACCTATAGCGCATGTGTTTGGACTGTGGGGGAAACCAGAGCACCACGGGGAGAACATGCAAACTCCACGCAGAAACGCCAACTGGCCGAGCCAGGACTCGAACCAGCAACCTTCTTGCTGTGAGACAACAGTGCCAACCACTGAGCCACCATGCCGCCTCGATATTAAAAGTTTATCAAATTAAACTTTGTGTGCTTCACCGATGATCTTGAAGTCTTTATTCAATCGAAATTATGGCGTAATAATGCGAGTACATGATCCGATGCTTCATGAACTGATTTTATAAAACTACAAGAAAACAAAAGAGAGAAAAAAAACCAAACATAATAATAATACATATAAAATACAATGCATAAAATACTAACCTATACAGATGACTCTTTTGAGTCAGTCTTAAATGAATCATTTATTTTGACTAACATAACCAGCGTGAATGATTCACAAACTGCACAGATACGAGGTGTGTTTCCCTAAAGCATTGTTAGCTTGTTAAAATACACTGAACTGTAAGGACATCACTTGCGACTGTAATTGATTTGTTGATCTCAGCGATTCTTTTGTGCCGTTTGCTTCTCCATTGAGAGGATTATCAGTGAAGTAATCACTCAAAGTTCGGCCCATTCATTGAACAAATCTATTGCATAACTCTGTCAGATGTTTTTGTCTGCTTTGTGATATGTTTGGTGGGCTTGGTTCATTGTATTATTAGGGAATCAATTCACATAAAACAAATCTGACTCATACTCTGTCCAAACCTGAATGACTTGACTCAAATGCCATACAGCAGGTTTTTGTGAGAAATATGATTGTGAGGACAAAAACATTACATCATTATTCACTGAAAGTCTTTTCCTGTTCTAATTGGAGTGGCTATTTAATTTAAAACATATAGAAGTCTAGTATAGCCTGTAGTATTATAGAGAATTGGGATATGTCATTACAACATGTATGCATTCTGGGTATTTAGGACATAAGAGACTGATTCCAATTCATCTCTATTCATTTATTGTATTATAAATATGAGCAATATCACACGAGTAGAAGTGCGGTATGGCTGTAAATCCGCATTGGTGGGAGGCGTGCGTTGGCTTGAGGCCGCAGGCCGAGTGCCTTAGTGTCCCACCAGTGATGATATACAGCGATATTGCACTGCTACCTGTGTGATATTGCGTTTATACAACAGTTCGACGGCATAATCATGTATATAATAAAGAAAATCAAACACGGACAGTCTCAAAAACCCCTTTTTTAAGGGGAACTACTTTCTTCTGCCATTTATTCACATCTGCAGCTGACGTCAGAAGCCGTTGCTACTTCACAAACTCACTTTAGAGCTAGTATTTGAATGATTCTCTAGCCTAATGTCTAAAGTGATGACAAAACAGGTGATTCTGCTCATATTTTAAGAGTATAAGGCTGAACGGCATGAAATGCCATCAGTCTACAGAGATTTCCCAGCATTTCTATGTTGCAATCGGGAGATCACAATAATTAACCCCGAAAAAGCCAAAGCAAAGCAAACACTAGCAGATTACTATGGTATAAATACAGCACTACAACATGCAAAAGAGAGAGATTGACTTAGAATGTCACTTACCTGTACTGTAATGATTTGTTCAGCTGTAGTTTGAAACGTGCGCTGAAAAAATGCTGGTTTTCTCCACTAAAGACTTATTATGCGGCCTCTGTCGCCATCTTGTGGCGGAACGTCAACCATCTTTGCTCTGCTCAGTGTGGCAGGCTGATGGCCGCCAATGCGCTGAATCTCCGAAATTATAAATATTTAAAATAGGCACTATCCTTATAAATAAACTGCATAGTTGCAATCTAAACAACTACATTCTCACCTAAAAAGCCTCAAAAAGTACATTATGTTGTCCAACAGCTGCAATATTTGTCAAACTGGAGTCCTCTGCTTGCCACTTGTGTGGGCGGAGTAATACACATGGGTGAAGAGGCTGTACGAGCGCTGATATTACTTTAATATCCCACGGCTATCAGCCAATCAGATTCGAGAACCAGACAGAACTGTTGTATAAATATATAC
>CAIGQV010019532.1:2995708-3006906 GCA_903798115.1 Danio jaintianensis
ATTCAAGCCTTTCTGCAACAATGAGTCACGATGCATTCAATGTCATTACAAAGTTCACACGTGCACAAACACACATGCACCCGTTTATCTTTGCACTGTTCTCACACGAAAGCTGCGCGTGCAGAAATCTGCAGACTTTTAGCCCATCATTAAGTCTATTTATTTGCTTGTGTAAATGTGTGTAAATTTGTATTTATTCAGTTTTTAAATTGATTTCAGTAATATTATTGACTAATATGAAAGTGTTCATTTGATTTATTTACAATACAGTTTGTAAAGTAATATTTTAGTAGATATATTATATGACAGACTTGCTTTGTTTACCAATTAAGATGATCTAATTGGATTTGCATTGTAGACATTAAATAAAAGTTAAAAAGGTATTATTTTTATTTAGTATATTAAGTTTTTAGTTACCATATTCCCAAAATCCTTTCATATAAATCTAAGATTTTTTTTTTACAAAATTCTGCACAAAAATAGCAAAAAATGTCTGCAGATTCTGTCTGGCCCAACTAATAACCTTAACTTTTCCAAATTTGATTAAAGCTGCTTTGAAACAATAATTACTGTGAAAAGCGCTATACAAATAAACCTGTATTAAACTGAATTACTACATTGGATTGTTCAAATTTAAATTCAAACAGACGCAGTAACATTGGCATCCTGGGGCTTTACATCAGAGCACAGAGCTTGTGAGCGTGCACCCTATACTGACACTGAGGAGAAACAATGGTTGAATACAGTCATTTTTGTTTTATGTGCGCACAAATGGATTCTTGTAACTTGATATTCCAATTGAACCACTGAAGACATATGGGGTCTGTTTTGAGGATGTTTTTTGGTATTTTTCTGGACTTTAAATGAGTCAAAACTAGGGCTGCTCAATATATCAACTATCGTTATCGTGATAATAGTTTATGCAATATACATAATTGCAGACATGTATGATAAATTACATTTTATGCATTGGTTATTTATCCAAATTTGACCAATCAGATGGCGCCATGCTATCTTTAGCCCCACCTCCCCAGTAGTTGTTGTTCTGCTATTGGCTGGAGAAGCCAAAAGGTGAACCCAGAGTCTGAAAATAAACACTAATGGGCGGAGTCAAGACGAGAGGAAAAAGGCAACTCAAGAGAATATCTGCACAGGTTTTCACTCATAGTGATTTGAAGAAAAAAGTTTGCATCTAGTTAATTTTTTTTTAATCTGAATTAGGATTAATTAGATATGAAAAATATATTTTACCTGTTTATTGTAATATCGTTAAATAAATGATTTAAAAACAGAGCTAATAAAAATATCATTTTTCTATAGAAATGTGATATCGTAAGAAATATCGTTATCGCAATACTCAACAACAAGAGCGTATATTTTTCCAGTATCATGCAGCCCTAGTCAGAACCATAGCTGTTTATGGCGCATGAGTGCTTTGCTATCAGCTCTACTCTAATAAGAAGTATGTTAAAAAATGGCTAATCCTCGACTGTGCAGAGCTTAGATCTCAAAGACTCTGTATTAGATGTTCAGATTAGTTTGATTACAGTGGAGCACAAGTCTCAATTTGTGTCAAATACTGGGTTCCCACTTTAAGCCAAATATAAAACTCTGATTTTCATTGACTAACAAGCTGAATTTCCATGACATCTAAATTTACAGAAAAATGGTTTTAGAATGAATATGACTTTAACCTCTTAGTCTGTGCCCCATTTTTGAGCATTTTCAAGACAACAACTTACTCAAATAAATGTCTGTAGCTCTTGAACCCTGTGGTCTACGTTCACAAGTCTGGTTTTGTTTGAAACTAGACATTGGCTAGTTTGGTAACACAAGGGTCAAAATAACTCAGACACTATTAAAATAACCATTGCTATTTGTATAATAGTAATCGTTAATAATATAGTAATAGTTAGCAATAGTAGTTTTCCTACCTTTACATTTAGCTTTTGTCTACTTTTTAACTCCTAGTTTAAAAAAGGGACCAGTCCTTTGAAGAGGTCATTTTGAAGCCAAGGCTCTTTAAATGTATATTATCCTGACATGTTTGCTTTTGTTAACAGGTAGTCTGGTGTCTGCATTTGACTTAAGGGATAGCCAGTTGATAAATAAAAGGAGTAAAATAGACTAAATAGTCTAACCATAACAATGGGTGTGAAAAAAGCAACACAGGCTCATTCTGAAAACGTAGCCCTATATACATTTCTGGAGAGCGCCAAATACGTCCCAGGAGCTATGTTTTTTTGCAGTTTTTGTTTTCGCGAATTCACCAGAGGCCGATGTGTACGCTTTTTGAGATCTCAAATTTCTCTTGCGAGCGCCATTTGCTCCTGCTGTTCTCGTGTAAATCCACCAGAGACCACTGCTGACTGACTGGCTGACCGACCCACCCTCCTCCTTCCCTAAACCCAACTGATAGTGTTTTCAAAAGCAATCCAGAAAAAGAAAAGCCCTCGCGGCAGCCTGATTTTTACCACGTTTTCAGATTTTACCACATTCTCACCCTGTTATTTACTTGTTTATTTTATTTTTTTGCCTTTGTTTTTGTCTTACCTGCTTTCTGGAACCGTTCTTCACTGGACTCCATGACCTAAGGGAACCCAAAAAATAGTTTTTTCGTGTCAGAGAGAAATGTCATGACAGAAGAATTTGACTTTACTGGAATCACGAAACTAGCCAAACCTGTTGATTAGATAAGATTTTTAAGTTGAGCTTAGATATATATTTATATGTTTTCTGAGATGTAGTAAAATTCTGATGGTTTGACATAAAAAAAGCGCATTGGGATCCCTTTCCTGCTTTCATTTGCAGAAAACACTCCTCGTTTGTGTGTGTGTGTGTGTGTGCGTGTGTGTGTGACATGTGAATGGAGAAGCATTCTGAAGGATGGTGTGTGTTACCACTGCTATGAGGTACAGTATGTGCTCATGTGAAAATTCCAGATGATTATGCAAGAGATTGAAATGTAGATTATAAGCAAGTAGTATTAATTAACAAATTTGATCTAATTTATAGACTGAGATGCAAAATACTCTGTAAATTAACAGTATCTGTTAATCAACAACTTCAGTATTCTGTGATTCACAAGTGTTTTCCGTATATTTACGGCTGTGATTTGCAGCTGGCTTGATCTCTGCTCTGTCAACTTTTGATGTTGGAAATTCAACTCTACAGTTTAACAAAGTGACTTTTATAATGTATAAGAAATAATATATAGAGAAATAAGTCTGTAAAACAACAGAAAATGTACTGCCAGTTTATTACAAGGTTTTTTTAGCGTAATATACAACACCAACCCAGACTATATAGCACTTTAAACTATTAAAAATCCTTATAAAAGTCACTTTTTTGAGCTTTTCAAGGTGAAAAGTTGTCAGAAGAAAGATCAAGGTACCGTAATGCAATTCAAAAGCAGAAATAAACAGGGAAAAATAAAAACATGAATCACAAAATATGGAAAACTGCTAATTTACAGATTTTTTCAGTGTAGGGTCTGAGAACAGAGGGCTTTTAACAGAACAAATCTTTAAAGAATGAATTTGAGGACTCGGGTGATTTTAAATGCATTTTGAAAAGTGTTTTTGACTTTGAATGCATGCAAATCTACTGTAGGAGACATTCAGAACAAAATAAGGAACCATTAAAACAGCATTAAAAAGTGCACTTTAAGAAATAAAACAGCTAAAAAAAAAACTAAAATTAATAATAATAATAATAATAATAATAATAATAATAAACAACTTATAACAAAAGAGCACAAAACTTCATTCATTCATCAGGGGTCGCCACAGCGGAATGAACCGCCAACTTATCCAGCATATGTTTTACACAGTTGCAACCCAGTACTGGGAAACATCCATACACACACACTCACATACTACAGCCAATTTAGTTTATTCAATTCACCTATAGCACATGTGTTTGGACTGTGGGGGAAACCGGAGCACCCGGAGGAAACCCATGCCAACACAGGGAGAACATGCAAACTCCACACAGAAATGCCAACTGACCCAGCCGGGACTCGAACAACAACAATGAGCTACAACTAACCACTGAGCCACTGCGGCGCCAGCACAAAACTTGTTGTTTAGATTTTAATTTGATAAGCGTACAGCTATTGAAATGACCAAACTAGCTGTATGACTTTTTAAAAACATCTTGACCTAAAACATTGAACTAGAGAATTCTCACGACAGACAGGTTTGTCCATTTAATGAGTTTCTCGAAAGTACAATTCTGTGAAACCATTCTGTGAAGCTATTCTGTGGTTCGTCATGCTCTCAAAGTCTTTTAACTTTCTTCATAACAACCTTGCTGACCTTTTGTGCATTTAGCTTCAGTTCTAGCATCTGTTGTCTCTTTGTTTTGGGTCAGTTTGTTTTGCGCATTTGTTTGTTGCATTCACAATGTTGTCATGGCAGTAGAAGCAGCGCAACTATAGCGATGATCCCACCTACTTCAAGCGCTAGTAAACTGAAGTCTGAAGTGAAAAACAAACCGAGCTGAGAAAAACGGTCACACTTTATTTTGATGGTCCGTTTGTTGAATTTAAGTTACATTGCATCTAGATGGCAACTAATTCTTATTAGATTATAAGTAGACTGTTAGGTTGGGGTTAGGGTTGGGGTTAGTGTAAGTTGACATGTACTTGCAAAGTTTCTTATAGTCAAATAAATGTATGTTGAAGAAGCAGTATCAACAGATATTAAGCAGACAGTCTACTAATACTCAAATGGACCATCAAAATAAAGTGTTACCAGAAAAACAGAAATGAGCCAAGCCAAACCGTACTGAAACACGCAGTGGAAAAGTGGCTTTATCTCTGAGAACAGTTTCCAGGACATTGTTTCCATCCACCTATTTTTACATGCATTTGGAAATATCAATATCTGAAATATTGTTTTGGTCACTCTGAAATCCCTCAGCCAAAGCCTGTGATCACAGTGGTTCGGTTTTATTATTATTATTATTATTATTATTATTATTACCTGCAAAACTTGAGCATCTCACGCCACCAAAAGCCACCGCACGTTCATAGCATTTCGTCTTCTGATGCGCAAGTCATTTATTATATAAGAAAAAAGACCCACAGTGGCTTTTCCTACCACAGCAAACTCTTTTCGAAATTTGGCAGCTGTTTTTTCAGATGATTTTGTTCTCTTTGTCTCATTGGATGGAAAATGGGCTTTTTTTCGCAAATGTTTTATGCGAGATTCCAGTTTTGCGCATAAATCAAATTTACATCTTTGGATGGAAACACAGCTAATGGCATAAAAATATAAACGCAGTTCTGAAGGCAATAAGTGGACAGCCCGCCAGCCTGATCTCACGAGGAAACGTAACTATTGTACGTTTTGTCAGTTTAGTGGCTAATTTGTACGAATTCGTTCAGTCGTACAAAAATGTACAATTTTAAAAAGGAGGCGTGGCACCAAACCCAACCCCTAAACCCAACCGTCATTGGAGGATGAGCAAATCGTTCTAAATTGTGCGAATGAGATTGTACGAATTCATACGAATTAGCCACCAAATCAAAAAGTTACAAATTGCCGTGAGATAGCGTTGGACAAGAAAAAAAAGCATATATTAACAGCATATATGAGATAGAAAATCTTTCATTTAAATGTCTATTCATTTAACAATTTAAACAGAAAGCTTCTTTGATGGCACTGATGGTTGCTTGGGCTGGGCGGGTATGACATTTTATTTCACGGTATGAGAAAGTTTATTTCATGATAACGATATCTTTCACGATATATTGTTTTTTCATAAACAGTGTAAAAAATGCTGGGCTCCACACAGTTTCTTCATGTTGTCCCAACACTTTCGATTAAGTTAACTTAATAGTTTTTACAAAATTAAGTGGATTGAACATAAAACAATTAAGTTGTCCCCCCAAAAAAACATAAAAAATTGTGTTGGATCAAGTCATTTTAAATTAGTTTGAACAAGCAGCTAAAGTCATTTTTTGAGTGAAGTTAGTTATTCCAGAAAAGGTATAAAAGGGCTTTATATAAAATATGATCTTAGATGAACAACAAATTCCACTGTGTCACATTTCAGTTTTATGTGGAAAGACATTATTATTATTAGTAGTAGTAATAGTAGTAGTATTATTATTATTATAGCCATTTCTGAAGAGACATCTTTTCACAGATACACTGTAAAGAATGCAGGGCTTCACACAATTCCTTCATGTTGTCCCAACACAAATCAATTAGGTCAAATTAACTGTTTTATGTTTAATCCACTTAAATTTGTAAAAACAATGAAGTTGTGCCAAATGTGCTCGTTTTAAGTTGCAGTCGCAACAAAAATCTTTTTTTGAGTGTATAAAATACTCATTCATTCATTTTCCTTCAGCTTAGTCCCTTATCTGTCAGAGATCGCCACAGCGGAATGAACCGACAACTATTCCATCATATGTTTTATGCAGCTGATGCCCTTCCAGCTGCAACCCAGTAATGGGAAACCACCATACACTCTCACATTCACACACACTCATACACTTCGGACAATTTAGTTCATCCAATTCACCTATAGCACATGTGTTTGGACTGTGGGGGAAAGCAGAGCACCCGGAGGAAACCCACGCCAACACGGGGAGAACATGCAAACTCCACACAGAAATGCCAACTGGTCCAGCCGGGACCTTCTTGTTGTGAGGTGACAGTGCTAACCACTGAGTCACCGTGCCGCCCTGTATAAAATTATATCAATAATCCAATAATCTGATTTTAATACGATTAAGACAATACTCTGATTAAGCGTTTACCATGTAAACAGTGAATTTCGATTAATTTAATCTGATTAAGGTCATAATCGAACTAAACAGAAATCAGATTAAGACATGTGGAGTATGCTGATTTTAGTCGCATTATTGAAGTGCAGTGCAGTCATGTAAACACCACAATCAAACTATTACCGTCGTGTAGGACTTCGGCTGCATTTTGTGACAGGATACACTATTGACACTATTCTCTGCACCTACCGTGTCAGAGATGGACCACAGACACCTGCATTGTGAAATACGGAGGTTTTTTCTCCCATTCGGCAAGCGGTAACAAATTCCATTAAAACTACACTCTTCCAGCAGTTCCTTGCATCCAATATCTCATTTGTCACGGGGGGGGCATGCATGAAATGTTCCTGAATGAAAGTGAAACTGCCAAACTGCAGTTAAAGTCGACAAATGAAAAACGAAACACCCGAAATGACATGAAACTCCGGAGGAAACGTGGATAGCATGCTGACGCAATGACGTTAATCGATCTATGTGCTATAAACATGTAAAACGGGATCATGAAAGGAACAGTCAAAAAGCAACTCATGTAAACACCTTCATCATATTATTATCTTATTCAGATTAAGGCAAATAATTCCATTACTGACGTCCATGCATGTCAAAACTATGCATACACACCCCACAACATGAATCCTATTTATAAAAATATAGCAACAATACTGTAACTGTCAAAGTGAACAAAAGATTGAGGTTTTTGTTAATTGAGGTTTTGAAAAACCCTGTAATTAGTCTTGTTGTCTGACCTGTTACCCAGGTTTTACCCTGCGTGCCGCTGACAACACAGTGTTACAGTCAGGCGTTTGCTTTAGGGGTTTTTTTGCCTTTAAATGGATATCCCGCAAGTCGTCTTACTTCTTTTACATCCTACTAGTGCCATTTTGTACAAAGTAATTATTAAAAAGTGGTTTAAATTAATTGGTCTTTAACTTATCCTCACGTTCTTCCAAACCTTAATGATTTCATTCTTTGAATACATTTAATGGAAATGTCACAAAAGGAGAAAACGGCACCAAAAAAAAATATCTACACTGAAAAAAAAAGATGATTCATTGGATATACTAAATTTGTTAACGTAAGTGGTTGCAAACAGTTTAAGTGGGCTGAATTTCAACAAACAAACTAGAAATGTTCGTAGACAAACTTTATTAGAGGTGTGAACCTACACTGGTCTCATGATTCGGTTACGATTATCATGCCATCAATTCGGTTCAATTCGATATCTCGGTGCATTGACGATGCTTTCCATACACAATCTTATATTTTCTTCACAGCACAAGAATTATTGTATTAATATTTATAAATATATTTATATTTAAATACTATTTGTAATACAATTTTGTCCTTTAATACAAGCAGTCAGATATATGAACTGTACCTTTAAAAAGTCAAGTACATGCACAGAACAACATGAGCATTTATAGCAAATAAACATGTAAATATCCCGCTCGCTTTATGAACCTTGTCAAGCGAAGTTCTTTCTTACACCCCAATGATTGGTCACGCGCTCAACAGAAAGGGCTGCGATTGGCTCTAACGCTCTGGCGCTGTTCACTGATGAGTGACACTGATAAACGGCACCGGCGATCACAGCTGATCCATGATAGACGCGGTGGAGGAAACTCGCTCTGCAGACACGAGCTCGTATCTGGATCCAGAAGTATCGCTGTAACAGCCGAGAGGAGAGAAAACTTTACCTCACGACAGCAGGTCAAAGGTCCACAGTGAGAGAGAGAGAGAGAGAGAGAGAGAGAGAGACCCTCTTCAATATTTACATCAATCAATTAGCAATGCTCCTAGAGCAAGCAGATACGCCGGGTCTCACACTATACGACTCCAGTGTGAAGTTCCTGCTGTTTGCAGATGATCTGGTGCTGCTGTCGCCAACAGAAGAGGGTCTACAGCAGCAGCTGGATATCCTGCAGAGCTTCTGTCAGACCTGGGCCCTGACCGTTAACCCAAAGAAAACCAAAACCCTAATATTCCAGAAAAAACCCAGATGTCAGGGAAAGAAACACAACTTCACCCTTGGTATGACAAAAATTGAACCTGCCACAAGCTACACATACCTTGGGTTGAAAATAAGTGCTAATGGAAGACTAAATTTGGCTGTGAATGAACTGAAAGAGAAAGCAAGAAGGGCTTTTTACGCCATTAAAAAATCAACACAAATAGAAATTCCAGTTGGAATCTGGCTCAAAATTTTCCAGTCAGTGATTGAACCTATAGTGCTATACGGGAGTGAAGTGTGGGGTCCTCTCCTCAGTCATGAGTTTGATAAATGGGATAAAAATCCAATTGAAAGCCTACATGCAGAGTTCTGTAGGAGCATCCTCAGGGTACAGAGGAACACGCCCAGCAATGCATGCAGGGCAGAACTAGGCCAGTATCCTCTACTCATGCGCATTGAGAAACGGGCCGTCAAATTTTGGAAACATATAAAAATGAGTGACCCCAACTCTTATCATTTTAAATCCCTCAAAAACCAAGAAATGGACACTGAAAAAAGCCCCCTGATTCAGATGGTCCTGAAATTGCAAACACAAACCAACATAGCAAATATGACTAACAGCAGGCAGCATCAGGACACGGACATGCTCATCCACAGAACTAAAGCCAATCAAATGATAAATGCACGAAAAGAAGAGTATCTGATTTACTGGAATGAAGCAGCAGGGAAACAAAGTAAACTTCAATGTTATTTAGACTTAAATAGAGATTATACGACAGCAACATATCTGAGTGCAGTAAAGGACAGGAAATTAAGAGCAACACTGACCAAATACAGGCTGAGTGCTCACAGTCTGACTGTAGAGACGGGCCGATACAGACAGAATCTAGAATCTTGCACACACGCACGCACGCACGCACGCACACACATCTAGATTATTATAAATGAGTCATTGTAAATATACTGATTTTTTTTATTTTTTATTACTGTTTTATCCTAAAATGTTGATCGTTATATGTACAGTCTATTCTGATCTATTTTATATACATATATATATATATGAATAATATGATATAAATGAATATGATATATTGAATAATAATAATATGATATATTATTTATTTAATTATTATGTGTATATATCTTTTTCTTTTTCTTACTGCTACTATTACTACTACTATTTACTGTGTTTACTGTTTGTTTTTTAAAATATATGGATGTTCTTTTATTTATTTATTTTTTTATGTAAACTTTATAAATGCTTTGGCAATACATTTGTAACATTTGTCATGCCAATAAAGCAATTATTGAATTGAGAGAGAGAGAGAGAGAGAGAGAGAGAGAGAGAGAGAGAGAGAGAGAGAGAGAGAGAGAGAAATGGAGTTTACTTTCGGTTTCTCCATAACAGTGAAACAGGGGCTTCTGCTGTAAGTGTCAGTGAAAGACTGTCCAGCAAACACACACGCAGTGAATTCTGCACAGTTTCAGTGTTTTTAAGTAGTTGGAGCATTTTAAATACTCTCGCTCGCCTCCTTCGCCATAGTAAGCTACCGCAATATAACGTATAGGAGATAAATGACGTCAGTACACAATAACCGGTTATGATCTATTGCTGAACCGATACCGAATTGTCCGCGTCTGCATGGCGGTGCACCGAAGAAACAATTAATTTTGACACCCCTAAAGTTTATGGTGGCTTGAGAAAGCCCAGCCTGAAAGTCTGAAGCAGTCTTAAAGTTTAAATACTTGAAGTTTTTAAGAAGTTAGAAACAGCTGGCATAGATAGGCAAGTACATATAGGCTATGTTAGCATGTTTCTAGTATGGATTGGCATGTTTCTTGTTAGGTGGTTGATAGGGTGTTCTGAGTGGTTGCTAAGGTGTTGCTAGGTGGTTGCTAAATTGTTGCTATGCGGTTGCTAGGGTGTTCTGAGTAGTTGCTAAAGTGTCACTACGGTGTTTTATGTGGTTGCTAGGCAGTTGCTAGGTTGTTTTGAGTGGTTGCTAAGGCGTTGCTAGGCTGTTCTAGGCAGTTTTTCTAGTCGGTTGCTAAGGTGTTCTGAGTGGTTGCTAGGGTGTTCTAGGTGGTTACTAAGATGTTGCTAGGCAGTTGCTAAGGTGTTCTGAGTGGTTGCTAAGGTGTTGCTAGGTGGTTGCTAAGGTGTTCTAAGTGGTTACTAGGCAGTTGCTAAGGTGTTCTGAGTGGTTGCTAAGGTGTTGCTAGGTGGTTGCTAAGGTGTTCTGAGTGGTTACTAGGCAGTTGCTAACATAAATTGTTATAGTTCTAGTATGAATTAGCATGTTGCTAGCATGTTTCTAGCATAAATTAGCATGTTAGCATGTTGCTAGTATGATTATAGTATGAATTAGCATGTTGCTAGTATGATTAGTATGTTTGTTAGTATGGATTGGTGTATTGTTAGTATGTTTCGATTATGTTCGTATG
>CAIGQV010019532.1:3011447-3027177 GCA_903798115.1 Danio jaintianensis
CTCTCTCTCTCTCTCTCTCTCTCTCTCTCTTTTTCTTTTGGGAGGTCAGCCCTTCCCTTCAGTACATGATTTGGTAGATTTCAGTTCCTGCTGCACAGATATGAACGAGAAGCTTTCTCATACCACACAGACACCCGTTTCCTCTCCTGACATACAACCGTGGTGAACAATCCTAAATAACTGAACATGGGAATTAACAACCAGAGGACTCTCAAAACAGTCTCCGTCCTTTCAGTGAGCATAACTGTTTTGGTCCTGGTAATGAACTATCCAGAACAAAGCTGTCTTCGCAAAGAGGAGACCAACTTTAATCACTTCCTAAAGCAGGATGTTGGAGAACTGCAGGCTTGTTCGGCGATCATCCAAGGAGACATGGACGGAGTGGACAAGGAGAGTTTCAGAAAGCTTCTGGCGTCAAAGAAACGATCGTCTGTGCTATCAGAGTCATTTTATCTGAACATAACCACGGATTGTTCAACCTACATCGAAGGACGAGGGTTTCTGATGGAGCCTCTGAGTAAGGAAGAAGAGGATTTTCCCATTGCCTACTCAATGGTGATTCATGATAAAATCGAGATGTTTGAAAGGCTCCTCAGGGCGATTTACACTCCGCAAAATGTGTACTGCGTCCACGTGGACCTGAAGTCTTCGGAGATCTTTAGAGAAGCGGTGAACGCCATCGTGTCCTGCTTCCCTAATGTGTTTGTGGCCAGCAAACTAGAGAGCGTGATCTACGCCTCCTGGTCTCGGGTTCAAGCGGACGTCAACTGTATGCAGGATCTGCTCAAATCTCCAGTGCAGTGGAATTATCTGCTCAACACCTGTGGCACAGACTTCCCCATCAAAACCAATGCAGAAACCGTTCGCGCTTTAAAACACCTCAATGGGAAGAACAGTATGGAGTCTGAGACTGTGCCGGGGAAAAATTGGCGCTGGCAGTTCCACCACAACATCACAAACACAGTGATCCGTACCGATGTTAAAAAGTCGCCTCCGCCAATAAACACCCCTATGTTTTCAGGCAACGCATACTTTGTGGTTTCCAGAGAGTTTGTGGATTACATCATGAATAGCCGAGAGATTGAAAACCTGATGGAGTGGGAGAAAGACACATATAGTCCTGATGAACACATTTGGGCGACGCTACAGCGGATGCCTTCGGTTCCAGGATCCAACCCTCCCAACAACAAATACGAGCAGTCAGACATGAACGCGATCGCTCGTCTGGTGAAGTGGAGCTACCATGAAGGGGATTTAAACAGCGGCGCTCCGTACCCGCCATGCACCGGGACACACAGGCGAGCGGTGTGCGTGTACGGAGCCGGAGACCTGAAATGGATCGTGAGGCAACACCATCTTTTAGCGAACAAGTTCGATCCTGATGTAGATGACATTGCGATCAAATGCATGGAAGCCTTTTTAAGGTACAAAGCTGTTTATGGTCGATCGTTGCTGACTGTTAGAAAATCAGATATTGTTTTATGAAGCTTCTTTTATAGCTCATTTTTTTAAAAACTATCTGCATGTTTTTATAACTATGCTATTTTTATATTTTTGCAGTATGAATGTAAATGCTAATATATATGTTGAAATTCTACATGTTCTATGCAGGTCATATTTTTATAAAAACTGTAATAAAATTTGTATTTTATTTATTTGGCCATTCAATTATTTATAAAGGGAAGCTCTCATTGTGTTGGGAATAAACTTCCGGAAGAATCTAGATTTGAAGTGGTTGATATCAACTATTGCTGGGCAAAGATTATTCGCAATTAATCACATCCAAAATAAAAGTTTGTTTTGACATAATATATGTGTTTATTATATATATATGTACACTACCAGTCAAACGTTTGGGGTCAGTACAATTTTTAAATGTTTTAGCTTCTCCTGCTCACCAAGACTGAATTTATTTCAGCAAAAATACAGTACAAATTGTAAAATTGTAAAATGTTATTGCACTGTAAAAAAACTGATCAAAAGTAGTTTATAATTTAATAATTTATTCAAGTGATTTTAATGATGAATTTTCAGCCTTGTTACTCCAGTCTTCAGAGTCATTCTAATATTATTATTATTATTATTATTATTATTGGTAATAGTAATAAAAGCAATAATGACTGGAGTAATAATTTCATTTGAAACTACATACAATAAGAAAGCAGTTATTTAAAATGTTAATAAATATTTAACAATTTTTTTACATTTAATAAATGACGAACAGAATAATTTTCTTTAAAAATAAATAAATAAATAAATAAATAAATAAATAAATAAATAAATAAATAAATAAAAACTGACCCCAAACTTTTGACCGGTGTGTATATGTGATACAGACATACATAGAAACAAAATCTTGTTACATAGATATTCAAATTGATATATAATTTGTATCCTATATTTTATATCTAAACATAAATAAAGATTTTCTCAAATATATGTGTGCACTTATATATACATAATAAATATACACAGCGCACACATGTATTATGTCAAAACTAACTTTTATTTCGGATGCGACTAATGCCGAGTTCAGACTGCAGAATTTTCTAAGTCGCGTAATAGATGTGTTCTGGGGTAGCGTTCCATCACTGATGTGTTTAAGATGGATCAGCGACAGGGGGTTTCACACTGCATGAGTTTACAATAGGAGAATCACCCCCGCCAACTACGCCTCACAACCATACACATGCGAGAAATGGCAACAAAGCGAGGTCCCGTAGTATATCTTTTGTTATTAACTACATAATGAGAAAGAAGCCTTTAGTGGGGTAGAAATGTACATCTTTTGCTCACCCTTTTGAAGGGAATTGGCAATTTCTCTTAAACTTTTTCTTTTTCGAGCCAGTTGTGGTATTGCTCAGATGACACGTCAGACAGACACGGGTGCTCCTGCCAAATTTACACTAGTTTTTCCTCCATTTCTTGGGTCCAAATAGACCGAAAAGAAGCACTTTAACTTCTCCCCCATCCTCCCGCTGGCCAGCAGACACCCATACTAGTGGATGCTGCTCTCTCATTGGCTGGAGGTAATCGCCAATGTTATTTTCAATCAGGACACATTTCACAAGGCATGATTTGAATCAATGACAGGTTCAGATATTTAGCATGCCAAATACTGTGACATGCGATTCTCTCAGATTGCATCTTTGATAGTTCACACTGTGTGATTGTTACTCGCGTGAACGAGCACCGATTCGCCTGTGATTTCAGGCACTTGTCTGCGATTTCCCAAAAACCTGTCAGAGAGTCAAAATCGGGGCTAAAAATCATGCAGTCTGAACTCGGCATAATCGCGATTCATTTTTGCCCAGCACTAATGTTAGCATATCATTCCCCAAAGTAAAAAGAAAACCTTCAGTATATTTATAAATTATGAATTTTAATACTAGAATTCTTGTGCAGTGAAGTAAAATATAAAATTGCCTATGGAAAGCATCGTCAATGCACTGTGATATCGAATTGAACTGAATCCATGGCATGATAACCATAACCGAACCATGAGACCAGTGTAGGTTCACACCTCTAATATGAATACACATGAAAGTAGAAAAAAAATGTTCAAATTAAATTAAATATTAGCCAAACATTTAAAAAGAGCCATTTTAAGTGGTGTCCATTACCAAAAACAATGACAAGATGCAAATGTTAAACCACCTACATAGCTTCAATGGAAATGTATCTAGATGCAGGACATTTCCTGAAGATGGCACCCCTCTTGTGGTACTTGGAGACTTCAACATCCACCTTGAAAAATCATCAGCTGCTAACTTCAACAACCTGACCGCATCGTTTGACCTTAAGCGACTTGCCACGCCTGCAACCCACAAATCTGGTAACCAACTTGATCTCATCTACACACGCTACTGCTCTACTCACCACACTCGGGTAATCCCGCTGCATACATCTGATCACTTCCTTGTCACTCTTGATCTCGACCTCACCGCACCCGACATGACACCTCCTTCCTTGCTTGTAACCTTCCGACGCAACCTACGCACGCTCGCTCCACTCACCCTATCCTCTGCTGTCTCTTCTATGCTCCCCCCACCTGACCAGCTCGCTCTACTAAACACTGACAGTGCCACTGACTCTCTATGCTCCACACTAACATCCTGTCCAGATGGTTTGTGTCCACTCGTCTCTCGAGCGGCTCGTGCTACCCCGTCTGCTCCGTGGCTATCTGATGTTCTCCGTGAACACAGATCCAGGCTCAGGTCTGCTGAGAGAAAGTGGCGCAAATCTAACAATCCTGCCGACCTCTCTCTCTATCAGTCTCTCCTCTCTTCTTTTTCTACGCACGTCTCAGCGGCCAAGACTCAGTTCTACCATACTCGAATTAACAACTCACCTGACTCTCGGACTCTCTTCAAAACCTTCTCTGCTCTTCTTTGTCCTCCTACCCCTCCTCCCTCCTCGGACTTGACGGCTGATGATTTTGCTTCTTTCTTTGTAAAGAAGACTACCACCATCAGCAGTCAGTTCACCGCTCCGCCTGAGACCTCGCTCCCCTCTTTCTCTCCACTAACGGAGGACGACATTGCAAAGATCATTGCCTCCAACCACCCGACTACCTGCCCGCTGGATCCTATCCCCACCCATCTACTTCAGGCTATCTCTCCATCGATCGTCCCTGCACTCACACACATCATCAACTCATCTCTAAACTCTAGTACAGTTCCTACAGCCTTTAAGGAGGCTCGCATCACCCCGCTCCTAAAGAAACCCTCTCTTAATCCTGCACTTCTAGAAAACTACAGACCGGTATCTCTCTTGCCCTTCATTGGAAAAACTCTGGAGCGTGTCGTCTTTGACCAACTCTCATCCTTCCTTACTCAGAACAACCTCCTGGACAGCAAGCAGTCAGGCTTTAAGAGGGGCCACTCCACGGAGACCGCACTGCTCTCGGTTGTTGAAGACCTAAGACTGGCTAGGGCAGCCTTTAAGTCATCGGTCCTCATCCTACTGGATCTTTCAGCTGCTTTTGACACGGTTAACCATTGCATACTCCTTTCGACCCTCAAGACCTTGGGAATCTCTGATACGGCTTTCCAATGGTTCCAGTCTTACCTCTCAGGTAGGTCCTTCAGGGTATCGTGGAAAGGTGAAGTCTCGGAATCGCAACATCTCAAGACCGGCGTCCCTCAGGGCTCAGTGCTCGGACCGCTGCTCTTCTCGATCTACATGACATCATTGGGATCCGTCATTCGAAAGCATGGCTTTTCCTATCACTGCTATGCGGATGACACGCAGCTTCACCTTGCGTTCCATTCGGATGATCAATCGGTTTCAGCACGCGTCTCGGCATGCCTGAGTGACATCTCGCTCTGCATGAGGAACCATCACATACAGCTAAACCTTATGAAAACTGAACTTCTCGTCATCTCCGCCAACCCTAAGATCCGTCACAACCTCTCTATTCAACTGGGATCATCGACCACTGCACCCTCCAGAACAGCCAAAAACTTGGGAGTAATAATCGATGACCAGCTAACCTTCACAGATCATATTGCCAACACTGCCAGGTCCTGCAGATTCCTTCTCTACAACATTAGGAAGATCAGACCTTTCCTCTTAGAGCATGCTGCACAAATCCTGGTACAAGCTCTGGTCCTGTCCAGGCTGGACTACTGCAATGCTTTACTCGCTGGACTCCCGGCCTGCACTATCAAACCTCTACAGATGATACAGAATGCAGCGGCAAGAGTAGTCTTCAATGAACCGAAAAGAGCGCATGTAACACCCCTCTTTGTCAGGTTACATTGGCTCCCTATAGCCGCCCGCATCGAATTCAAAGCTCTGCTCATATCCTACAAGACCACCACAGGTTTAGCACCCGCCTACCTTCACTCACTAATACAGACATATTTACCCTCCAGACCACTGCGCTCTGCTAACGAGCGTCGTCTCATGGTGCCGTCCCAAAAAGGTAAGAAATCACTCTCTCGCACTTTCTCTGAATCGGTCCCACGATGGTGGAACGATCTGCCTCTTACAACACGTTTGGCAGACTCTGTGTCCATCTTTAAAAATCGCCTTAAAACTCATCTCTTTCGTCTACACCTGACCCACTAAAAACAAAAAAATAAAAATAAAAAATAAAAACCTTGACTGCACTTAGCTCGTATATTGCGTTTTACCTACTCAAGACTAGTCCGATTTCACTTATGTATGCTTTGTTTTCTCTTGTACTGATTGCTTCTTTTGTGAACCTCAATTGTAAGTCGCTTTGGATAAAAGCATCAGCTAAATGACTAAATGTAAATGTAAAATGTAAATGTAGGACATGATTTGCAAAATGATGCAAAGACAGGATGTGATGGTTCCTGTGAGATAAAGCAGAAAACAAGCTCAGAAAACAAACCGAAAATATCTGAAATGTGCGGTTAGAGAGAGTCACAGTTTTGAAAGCAGAAATTCACGTAATTATATCTTTGCCACTCTGAAATCTCTCAAATGCAGTATGGATGTGACAGGAAAGTATACTGTGCAGTTTTCTTTAAAGTCTGTGATTGTTTGAGTCAGATGTTTAATATTAATATTAATGGGTCTTAGCTGAACACAAACCTTTTTATTTTATTTTGTATGTTTTTTTATGAGTAACGAATTTTTTTTTTAGATATGACCAGGGCTTGACATTAACACCTGCCAACCCGCCATATGCGGGTAGATTTAAGCTGTGGCGGGTTAGACAAGCACACCCACTAGCCATTTTGGCTGGTTGAAAATAATCTTTAAATTGTAATTTTCTTAAAAGCTGGGTTCGACAATAAGAATGGCCCTCGAGAATCGAGAAGCAGCACGACTGACAAAAACAACAATGTGTTCGCGTGAGCAAAAGAAAGCAGGTGAATACCGAATGAAACGGGTGATCACGAGCATGGTCAGGTGATGTGATGCGGGCGACTGTTTTAAAAAGGAAGCAACCGTGCCTGAAACGCAACTAAGGGTGCTTTCACATCTGTGGTTCGGTTCATTTGGTCCGGACCAAGGGCAACAAAGGATACATTGTAGCATTTTTCTGCCGTTTTAGGGTCCTTTTCACACCACACTGACTGCTTTGGTCCGAACCAGTTGAAAAGAACCAAAATGCAGTCATGTGACAAAATCCACATCACTCATTGGCCAGATGTTATTGAACGTATTTCCTGAACTGCTTTTTGATTGGTCAGAATTAACGTGCGTGAAAACGCCAGTGGAACTCCCGCAAGTAAACAAACCGGCAGACACAAAATGGCGCTTTTTTACTATGGAGGGACGACTGCGCTGGCTGATTGTATCCCTGGTCATAGTATACTGTATAGTTTGTATACATCACTTTAGACAAACTATACATTTCGAGAATGAAGCGCGGCTGGAAAACAATGTTTTAATGCATTGCAAACGGCGAAGGCGCATCGCAAGTCACTTCAGGAGGAGGCGTGAATTAATTTAGCTAAACAGACATGGTCATCTTCCGGAAATATTACCAACGATCCATCAGGTAATGTTTTTCCCTCTCTCTCTGTTTAAAATTGTTGGTAAAGCGCTGTCAACAAATATTTTTCCTCCACATCCCGTAATGCACAGCGTTATCAATGCTGCTTTCAAGAGCTCGAGATTCTTTTTAAAAAGCATCAGATTTTCTTTTTGTAAGCAGCAGCCGTAGCCGCTTTCGCTTTAGTCATTCTTTGAACAGATTATTAATGAGCCTAACGTTAACCGTGTGCGAGCGATCATCCTTTCATTACCGCACACAGTATGTTTTTCACCTGCTTTCTTTTACTTGGTTATTTTTTTTTATTTATGGCTTATTTATTCCTTAGCTTTATAAAATTGTGTAATGATCACACAAAAATAAACAAATAATGGATATTTTTCTGATCTAATAAACTTTTCTGATTACTTTTCTGACACTAAGAATGAATGAATGAAAACTTTGGCAAAACCATCTCGTCTCGACTCGACTCCTGTCATCAGTGTGTATTTTCAGCTCTAAGTTCACCTTCTAGCCAATAGCAGAACTGCACCTACTGGGTAGGCAGGTATAAAGAATTAATTTTTTTTCTTTTTCCATTTTCACTTCAGTGCATCTCTATAAAAACTTTTTAAAAAGTAATGCGATATGAATATTGCATATACTATTATCATGGTAAGGATAATTTTTCTATATATTGTGCAGCCCTTGTGTACGTTATGTTACATTCAAAAGCAAAAGCAGGAAAAAAAAAATTGTTGTCTATATCAATGGTCCCCAACCTTTTTATAACCGCGGACCGGTCACCCCTTGACAATTTTACCATCAACCGTTTTCTCAGAGGATAACAAGCTGACAAAACATTGCTGTTAGTCTGATACAAGTTTTATTTATGGAGAAAATTACAAAGCACTGCAGTGCTGGGTGTTCTGTGTTTGTTTTTTCGATTTTAGGTCAAAAATTGAATCTGTTGGAGACGTCCAAGAGATTAATAGGCACCAAAAAAGTACACAGGGGGGGGGGGGGGGGGGATCACCAGAAAGGGGAAGTCCCAGAGTAAAATGAGAAAATATGATACACCGGTGTTTTGGAATATGGAAAAACTGTCTGTCTTTACGCTGTTTTCATCTGTTTTTATATTATTTGTTCTTATTTTTATTTATATTTGTCTTGTATACTTGTTATTCCTGTTTATGTTATTCCTGTTTATGTAAAGCACTTTGAATTGCCGCTGTGTATGAAATGTGCTATATCAATAAACTTGTCTTGCCTTTGTCTAAAATAATTAGTCTACCGAAATGTGTATAATCCATACAAGCTGAAGCTGATCGGTCAGTTCTTGTCACGTGACTCGCTGTGCACTCACGGCATTTAATCAACTGGAAGCGTCTGGAAGGCGCGGGCGCGTCACGCTGCTTGTGCGTGCTAGCCGTGCACCTCCACTGGAAATAACGAACTTGCGAACTCTAGAAAAGACGCGATATGCGAACGTGCCAATTTCACATCCATGTCACATCCATAACCAAGCTTTTCCCTCATAAATGCAAAAATGACAAATAAAATCAAATCAATCATGTTTGTTCTATAGAGAGCCGGCTCTTCTCCTTTTGATTAGCATGGTTTCTTTTGGGTTGTGCAGTTTAATTCACTGCATTTCTACAAAGTATGTTGTATACTGTAAACTCGCAGACTTTCCATAACGCATGTTTATTTTCCTCATTTAATATATAACAAATGTTTACAGATTGATATTTTTCTGGTCCCACAACTCTGTGGTTAGTAGTTTTGGAAAATATAAACAGATGTTTCAATATAAATGTTAACATATACTTCCTATGTGAATTTATGTTTTAAGATTTTACTCCAAATGTCGTATCCATAACGCTGGAATTGCTCTGTTATTTAAATGTTTCTGTCGTGTTGCGTCTGGTGCAGACAGCCAAATTGCTCGTCACAGGAATGTTGTCGCACTGGGTGTTGTTTTTAACATAAGGACATTAGTTTAGCTGTAGTGCTCAGACAACCTGCAATACAGCCAAACCAACATCACAAATAATCATGATAAAATCGTCAATCTGGATTTTTCTGAAAATAATTGTGATATGATATTTTTGCCATATCGCCCAACCCTACACACTCATTCATTCATTCATTCATTTTTCTTCGGCTTACTCCTTTTATTCATCAGGGGTCGCCACAGCGGAATGAACTGCCAACTTATCCAGCATATGTTTTATGCAGCGGATGCCCTTCCAGCTGCAACCCATCACTGGGAAACACCCATACACACTAACATTCACACAGACACTCATACACTACTGCCAATTTAAATGTGTTGTGTTGAAATGTGTTTTTAAATATAGATATTGCAAGTAGCTTTTGAGATTTAAAGGGATAGTTCACTCAAAAATGTTAATTTGCTCATTATTTACTGACCCTCAATTGGTTTCAAAACATTTATGGAGTTTCTTTCTTCAGTTGAAAGCAAAAGAAGATATTCTGAATGAAAATGAACACCTGCAACCATTGACTTCCATAGTAGGACAAACAAATACTATGGAAGTCAATGGTTACAGGTTTCCAACATTCTTCAAAATATCTTCTTTAAATGTTCAACAGAATAAGGAAATGGAACAAGTGAAGGATAAGGCAATGATGAGTTTTTTCCACGCTCAAGTAGAGGACTTGGTGCATGCCTGAAATATCTCTCCCTGCTGTGGTGTATACTGTATATATGGGCGGTGAGAACATACTTTCCTCGTATGAAACTTCAAGTCAAACCAGATTTCCTTGAAAAAGACGACAAACACTTTCACAATACACCACATTTTTTTGTCTGTTGTGCCAACAGTCACAGACGCAACATATTCAATTCTGCCATTACCTTTGAAAACAAGAATTACGGTAACATTATATGAACGCGGTGTCTAAAGTTAGTTTGTTTTTACGTTTAACATTAGGTGGCTCAATGATATGTTCAGTGGAAGCATGACTATCAGAAATCTTGAAAGAGAAGTCAAATAAAGAGTCACAGAGCTTAGGGTTGACATCAAACTTCATTTAAAGGGATAGTTCGCCCTAAAAATGAGCACAATAGAAACATATTGAAGAATGTAGGACACCATTGACTTCTATAGTAGGAAAAGCCTTATTTATATTCTAGGACACCTATTATTATCCTAACCTATTGAAGCCAATGGTTACCGGTTTCCAGTATTCTTCAAAACATCTTATTTTGCGTTCAACTAAACAAACTGGGTTGGAACAAGTAAAGTGGGAGTAAATGATGACAGAACTATCTCTTTAAGATGATATTTTCAAATTCATTCATTTTCCTTCGGCTTAGTCCCTTTATTCATCAGGGGTCGCCACAGCAGAATGAACCGCCAACTTATCCAGCATATTATCCGTCTTTCGGATGAGGCGTTAAACCGAGGTCCTGACTCTCTGTGGTCATTAAAAATCCCATGGCACTTCTCGTAAAGAGTAGGGGTGTGTCCCCGGTGTACTGGCCAAATTCCCACCATCGCCCCTTACCCATCATGGCCTCCCAATCATCCCCATCCACCTAATTGGCTCTATCACTGTCTCTCCACTTCCCCTAGCTAGTGTGTGGTAAGCGCACTGGCGCCGTTGTCCTGTAGCTGCCGTCGCATCATCCAAGTGTATGCTGCACACCCCCCCCCTCCCTCATGATTGTGAAGCGCTTTGGGTGTACGGCCATACACGATAAATGCGCTATATAAATACACATTACATTACATATGTTTTATACAGCGGATGCCCTTCCAGCTGCAACCCAGTACTGGGAAACACCCATACACTCTCATATACTATGACCAATTTAGTTTATTCAATTCTCCTATAGCGCATGTCTTTGGACTGCGGGAGAAACCGGAGCACCTGGAGGAAACCCACACGAACACGGGGAGAACATGCAAACTCCACACAGAAATGCCAACTGGCCCAGCCGGGACTCAAACCAGAGACCTTCTTGCTGTGAGGCGACAGTGCTAACCACTGCGCCACCGTGTCGCCTATTCTCACATTTAAAATCTCAATTGTAAGGCATCTGGAAAGCAACGTAAATCATAGCACGATGAATCACGCCAAGTCTACAAATGGTGTACTATTTACTGCATTTTTGGTAAACCTGGATGATTGACAGGCTGTTGTTTTACAGTGACAGAAGGCATGTAACTATGTGACAGAACAAATTTGTGTTAGTACGTGCCAAATGTAAATATTTGCAATGAAAAGCTGCCATATTAATGAAAAAAAGTAACTCTAATAAACGTTCATTAACTTATTAAAGAAAACAGCAGGTTATGTGGTAGACTATGCAATAGCAAATGCTGAAATAAAAAAACAAGTCACAAGCAATATGTAGATATGCAGATCAATGAGGAATGGAAACAGAAAACAGGAACAAGAAGAACATCTGATAAAATCTCTTCCTCTTCAGCACCGCAAACATGCGCTAACCCTTGTATGTACAACAAAACTCAAACACATTATAACTGCCTGTCCCACACTGTAAAAAAATTGTTGCTTTAAATTTTTAAGCTGAATCAAATTAACCTTAAGAGTGCATTCAACTTAGAACATGATTAACTTAGTTTAGTAAGTTACGCAAGTTTTAAGTCAGTTTAACATAATATAACTTAATTTTAGAAGTTACAATGACCTAAAAACGTATGCTGTCAGGACCGGTTGATCATAGAAGTTTTTACAGTGCAGGAATGTTTCATTTCACTTGTTTTTATAACAGGTGTACACAAACTGTGTCTACACAAATTACGACAATCTAAACAAACACACAAATACATAATTAATTCAATACAAGTACCAACTGCTAAAGTTCATTCTGGCTGCTTTTCTTTTTAAAAGAGCACATGTAGGCCTATATACTATATTTTGAAGGCTTTATTAACAATAACTTTTGAAGCATTAAATTGACTTTGCTGCCTTTCGTCAAAGCTACTTTACCATCAGCTAATTAGCATAATGATCACGCATATTTTTCTTTCTGTAGCCTATATTTAATGATACTACAGGACTGTAAATGTTGGTATCAAAATCAGCAGTGTTGTAGGGCTCGGTGTTAACCAACTAAATAAAACGGAGAAGAAAATACACGCCAACCTCCATGTAATGAAGTACTTTACTCTTGTTTGGCAACTATGAACATGAAGTTATGGTGACCTCTATTGGAGACTCGTTTATTCATTTTCTTTTCGGCTTAGTCCCTTTATTAATCTGGGGTCGCCACAGCGGAATGAACTGCCAACTTATCCAGCATTTGTTTTACGCAGCGGATGCCCTTCCAGCTGCAACCCATCACTGGGAAACATCCATACACACTCATTCACGCACACTACGGACAATTTAGCTTACCCAATTCACCTATAGACCATTTTGAGGGATGTAAACAATAACAATGGTCCCAATGTATTTCCTGTATTACATTTTGAATTTCTATAGCTTCCAAGAATCCAAAAAGGTCCACATATTGATAAATAATGTTATGGCAGCCGTTTTAATATTATGATATTATTAAATTGCCTTTTGTTAATGTTATGAAATAGTTTGGTAACAAGCAGGAAATGTTTAAGGGCCAGTGACATCGCCACATTGAAATGGTCTATACCGCATGTTTTTGGACTTGTGGGGGAAACCGGAGCACCCGGAGGAAACCCACACCAACACGGGGAGAACATGCAAACTCCACACAGAAATGCCATCTGACCCAGCCGGGACTCGAACCAGCGACCTTCTTGCTGTGAGGCGATTGTGCTACCCACTGAGACTCGTTCAAACAGACTAAAATAAGATCGTGAATGGAGAATAAAGCGCCATAGATGGAAAAACGTTGAAGGTTTTAACCACTAATTACATTTCTGACTAATTTGTAACCGCAGTGAAAGCAGCCAGAGCTAATGCTAGTTAACGTACCATTGCTTATAATAATAATAAAAGGTTTTACTCACCAGTATGTTTTTTTTCTTGTTTCCTCTGTGAAAAGGAGACGTTTGGCACTTTCCCATTCGCAACACGAGCACGAAGAAAACAAACAAAAATAAATTGGCACGAAAAGTGGTCGTACAACTAGCGAGTTGGCTAACATCTGAAACTTCTGACATCTGTTTATTCGTAGGATATATCGCTTTTTTTAAACAAAGGCATAACTTGAGTTTATCATGTTGTTGTTTTTTCCTGACTGCTGTGCCGTTTGCAGCTGCCTTCATTGAAAATTAGCCCCCTTCATTAAAAATTAGATCACGTGACATAGACGCTACGGATAGCGGTTGATATAAACAAATAACTTTCAATTAGGCTGTGTCTAGGATTGTCAATATGTATGTTTAAAATACTAAGCTAATAAGTTTGTGTTTCAAATTGTGCTTTCTGTTAAATGCACACAAAAGACATTTTAAAGAATGTTGGAAACCAGTAGCATTTGAAATCCAAAGTAGCAAAGATTTGGACGAATATATAGATATATAGTGAGAGAGAGTGTGTATGGATGTTTCCCAGTGATGGGTTGCAGCTGGAAGGGCATCCGCTGTGTAAAACATATGCTGGATAAGTTGGCGGTTCATTCTGCTGTCGCGACCCCAGGTTAATAAAGGGACTAAGCCAAAAAGAAAATGAATGAATGTATATATATTATGTCTAAATTTTGCTACTACGGATTTCAAATGTTACTTTCCAACATTCTTTAAAATATCTTTCAAGAGTTCCCACTTAGATATGCTTTAGCGTGAATAGCAGGTTTGGCATGCTGTCCCGGGAGAGAACCCTGAGCTCGAAGATAATTGAGCTCAAGGCTCCCGCCCAGTCAAGTAAGCATATAAAGGGGTTCGAGATCAGGTAGGTCTCGAGAGCTCCCCTTAGAAAAGGGAGGAAAAAGGTGGAGATGGAGTGGAAGGGGGGATTCTTCCGAAATGAAGATAGATCGGTAGAGGAAATCGGTTTATTTATTGTGAGCTTGAATCGATCTGATTGGATTAATACTGATTACCTATGAGTAACCAGTCGTGCTCAATCATATCACGTGCTCCTCTCGAAATTAGTTTGTGAAACTTCACTTTGTGTGCAACAGAAAGCGCACAGATTTGTTTCAAAACTATTTCTAAATTCAGTTCTAATTTCCAGCAAATGAATAAATGAGCAATAATAACTTAGTGCGGTCAAAAAACTGAGTTATATCCAAACACACGTCCTGTTCTTATGCCCCATATAGTGATGCAGACGTCTCCAAAACCCCACAGGTGGACAAATCTAAACTTGTTTTTATTAAAACTAATATAAATATGCATTTAATAAATAATAATAATAATAATAACAACATTATACAAATGCAAGTGGTCATGAATAAACTGAAAAAAGCCCCCCGAGACGAAGGCATGGAGGCAGTGGTTTTTATACACAGGGTTCATACACATTTTTACTACTAAAATTCCATGACTTTTCCATGACTTTCAAGTCAATGTTCATGACCTAATGTTTCATGCAATGTCTACATATACGTGGTAAAAGAAAAACAATGCATGTTCAAATTTATTACAGCATATCGTAAAACACGCAACAATCTATATAGTTTCAACTTATATTTATATCTGTGTAAAATTGATTCAGATAATGCTTACACCGCGCTAATAATGTGAGAGTATGTGATTGGCCAAGGACAGAAAAGTAGTAAAGACAACCAACCTACATTCAAGTACACAGATATCTGTTTTCCATGACTTTGTGGGTTTTTCTGATTTTCCAAAACTTTTCCAGGCCTGGAAAATGCCATGTCAAAATTCCATGACTTTTTCCAGGTTATCCATGACCGTATGAACCCTGCCTATTTATGTAGAAAATAATTTTTGCAACATTTTAATCCTTTATTTGTCATATGTAAAGATATTTGTGTATTGCTGTACATCCTGTGTGTATTAAGCAATGTGTAAGCGTTTGGACCTGCATAGGTGCATAACATAAACTAACTGCGCTGGACTTTAGAGCAGCTTTTAGTTGGTCAACTGCATGGTCTATTTCAGTTCCTCAAAATAGCAACGTGCCTTAACACACCTCCTTTATAGAGCAGCACACACGAGTCCACAAAGTGGCGCAAATGGATTTACTATTTAAACAATGTGGCACAAAATGTGAAAATTAAAGTTGCGCTGGTCTGAAAATGGCAACAAATCGCACCAAACATGTCTTGCGCCTTATAGTGCCGGGTGTATGATAGGGCCCTATGTCAAACATTGAATTAAAAAT